>CADDXX010000190.1:59274-136887 GCA_902810485.1 Alauda arvensis | reverse complement strand
CTTTTTCGGACAGCGAAACGGAGGGGAGCCGCTGGCAGTGGCGGCGCCGGCCCGGCGGCGTGTGCGTGTGTGTGAACAGGATGATGGTGTTTCTGTAGCTGCCCCACACGCAGACACACACATTTGACCATGAGGACTCTTCGCAGGTTGAAGTTCATGAGTTCGCCCAGCCTCAGTGATCTGGGCAAGAGAGAGCAGGCAGCCTTGGACGAGCGGGGGACGCAGCAGCGCCGGGCCTGCTCCAACGCCACCTGGAACAGGTAAGGTCACACTGGCTGCTGGCAGCCTCCCCCCGCTCCTGCTGCTCCCACCTGGGCTGTCCCACTGCAGCTCCCACTCAGACAAACACTGGAGTGCCCTTTTCTTCCCCCTTGCTCTTAATCTTGCTCTGAAGGCCGATAACAGAGACCCTGCTTTCCCTTCAAGACTTGTTTCACAGGGTCCAGCTGCAAATATATCTTTGTGTCTATCTAGATACTCTCATTCAAAGCTTATTTGGCTTAGGTTGTTCTATTTTTAATTACATGTGCACAAACATTAAAATACACACTTTTTATTTGCATATCTCTGGCTGTTGCTGTAGTTGATGTAGTTCARTGTAGTTATGACAAAGTTTACTCATGTTAGTACAAATAGATGTGTGTGTGTGTGTACACATGCAAGCACCTGCACTTTGGACAGGGAAAATAAGGGCTGATTGTTTTCTTGATTGTGTTTATACATTTTAATTCTTTGGCTGTTTTACAAGAAARCCTATGCAAACATTATGCTGTGAATGTATCAATTAGCTCAGCTTTTCAGAAAGCATCCTAATGTCCATTTTGGGGACGATTTTAAAAGATGAATCTAAGACTCTAAACTGTTAGGAATTAAATTCTTAGGTCATTTTTGAAAATGAAATGTCACCTCCTGGGCCACACCTTGGAAAGTGTCATCTGTAGTATTTTATAATTGAATGGTGATACAACTGTAGGAAGGAAAATACCAGTGAACTACAGACACATTTGCTAAAATTCTGAGAAAAATAAGATGTATAAAATATCATATTTTTTGTCCTTCTCACCACATGATTTGTGGTTTCATGTCTGTATTAAGAATTAGTTTTTGAATGCCAACAGTGCACTAAACTCTGATCACAAAAGAGGCTGAGTTTCTTCTCAAATATCATGCTGTTTGTATGACCCTGAGGTGTCCCTGATGTGTGGATGGATGCTGATGGTACTTCAAGGATAGATTGGGCCATCCTGAGTCGAGCCAGCTGGGACTTTGTTTGGCCAGTAGCCCTAAGGGAAGCAGCAGGGAGTGAGAGACTCCTGGGTGGGGATCAGGGTGACAGAACTGAGTCCCCAGAGCCTTTTTGTGATGTGTGCTTACAGCTTTTGTTAGCAGGGGTTGGCTTTTCCAGGTCTTGCATGTGGGGAGGGAGCTGTGGATGGAATGAAGGGCAGGTCAGGCACCCAGCTCGCTGGGAGGCAGAGAGTTCCAGGCTTGGGGCTGCTGATATTCAAACTAGAGGATTTTGCTAGTTGAGATGAAGCAAGAGTTTGTTACTTTTAATTTGGGCAGGACAGGTACARCTTTGACCAGAAGTGCTTGCCAGTCAATGAGCTGGACATCTGCATGTTTCACATCCAAACAATTTCACAGCTGTCCCACTGCCTGCTCCTTGAATATTATTGTCACTGCTTTGCATGAACTCAGACCTAGCTGTGCTCCCCACCCTGGGCTGCCTTTTCCCAGTGTGTGGATTGCCAGGCTGTCCTTTTTTGGTGGCACACTCCTCTGAGATGCCTGAGAGCACTTGGGGGGTTGTTGTGCAGGTGTTGTGCARGTCAAGTGGGCATCATCGTGTGCCTGCATTCCCAGCTGCCTGCAGCTGTGGCAGGCATTGCAGATAGGAGCCAGCTGCACTGCATGGGCAGAGGGAAGGCCCTTTATTTCTTATTTCAGTGCTAGGCTTTTCTTCTGAGTGAAAGAGAGAGTGAGGGAGTTTCTTCTTTCATGCTCAGAAAGACTTGTATCATCTGTTGCTTGTAAGAAATTCAGATATTCTGCAGGCTGTAAAACTGGGTCTTTATCCTGAGGAAGGTCAGGTCTTAAATGACACTGAATTGGATGGGTTAAGAAATGATCCACTGTAGTTTCTGCCTATCACCAATGCATGCCCATCTTGACATCAGGGTCTAGTCTGGAGGGAATCTSTGTTCATCTCTCCTGTAGTGTCCCTGGACACCTAAAGTTTGACTCACCAGAAATTTGGTCTGGGATTTCAAAATCTTGGGCTGTGGTATTTCTTTTATTTTTCTGCTGCAAAATTGAAACAACCCAACAACACAGGACACTTTGCATACTTTGGTTTGCAGGAACAGTTTCCCTTCTGAATGAAATAATTGTGTTGTTTCATTCTGTGTAAGCGTAAGAGCTTGCTGATCAAGGAAGTCAAGATGCACCAGCAGAGCTCTCCCCTCTCACCAAGCCTGGCTGTTCTGTATTTAAATGTCTGCTGTTTTCTTGCCTAATGTTAGCAGCTGTGCCTGGGTGTGGTGTGTGTGTATCTGCTTCTCAAAGAAGCTTTGAATCACGTTCAGGAGAACCGAAGTGGGGAGAATTGAAGCACAACACAACACACCTCAGGTTTGGCCCTACACAAACTGGCTGGTCCCATGCTGAAAAGGCAGAGCTTTGAGGCAGAGCAAGGCCATGCCAGGGACTGAAAAGCTGCAGTGCTGCTGGTGGGGTCTTTTGCAGGACAGCAGCTCTGTCACTGCAGGTGTTTTCAGAGGAGAGGGKGGATGCAAGGCTGCCCTTCTGCACTTGTTCTGTGTGTGGCCACGGTGGTCCAGGGATGTCCCCTCCTCCACCTCTGCCCCTTTCACACCAGTCTCAGCTCAGACTGTTCATACCTGAGAATTCTTGCTGCATTTTGACACCAGGGGAGGACAACCCGCGGGAACGTAGCACTGTGGTGGCAAGGAAAGGTCACTTCCTCCCTGATGCCTTCCTCCACWTCTGAATGAAAATGCAGTGAAACTTCTCAGCGCTGCTGCATCAAAGGGAAATGGGTGCCAAGCTGCTGTCTGCTGTTAGGCAAATGAGATTTTTACCGTGGCTTTTTCAGAGCTTGCTTTCCCATGAACCCCAGGTCTGTGCAGCAGAACTCTGTCGGTGCAGTTAACTGGCAACCAACAGTAACACAGCGGAACAATGCTCCTCATTACAGCTCGCAGAATTTGCAYTGGATTAAAATAGTTCAGATTTTTTCACTAGCACTGTCTTCAGTTCTTGTTCYCCCTCCTCCAGCCCCCATTTCTGCTTCAGGCAAAAAAAAAAAAAATGAGGGCTGAGTGCTGACTAAACGAATTGGAGTGAGAAACGCAGGAGTTCTAGTGCTGAGCTCACACACCAGGGGGCCCACTCAGGCCAAATRAAATCCATGGCAGGGTTCTCATCCTGCCTCATCAGGAGCTGATACTGCCTCACTTGTGCTCTGGGAAAGCCTCTAGTCAAAGGCTCTTACATCCCCTCTGGTGTGAGAAAATATGGAAAATTCACAGGGACGTGAAGGAGTAGGAGATGACAAAGAAATGGTGAAGAAAACAGTGATATTAGTGATATTAGTGAGATCAGCAGTGAATCTGAGGATACATACCAAATCAAAAAGGATTTCATGGCCTGGGCTGATTTGTCACAGGGTTGTAATAAGCACAACAACTTGCTGTAAAATAACTTTTTCAGCCATGAAAACCATATTTCATCTCCCAATTTAAGATGGATGTTTTTTCAGATCACAGGAAGGCTTTTCCAGTGGAGAAAATATTCCAGACCAGCGTATTTTTCTCTTTCTCCTGTTACTCAGTTTTTATTTAGAAATATTTAGAAATATTTCTGCCTGTCTGAGGATCACCCTTTTTTTCCTGGTCCTTTATCTGAAGCCCTCTGTAGAGTGTTTGGTGCTCTGTGTGCATGGGGGGCCAGACAGACTCTCACTTTACTCTGGAGCAAGGGTGTCTTCAAGAAGGTTTTGATGCAAGTATGTCAGGTTAATTATTGCTAATTAGCTGTTCATGTAACTGTGCAGAGGAAATTTGCCCTGACTAATTTAGTCCCTTTTGAAAATGAAGATGTTGTCTTTAACTGCCTGGCAGTYAGAGGATGTGATTATTCACACAGCATTGTTCTTTCTTCTGGACTTCACCTGGAGCTCTGGGAAGGGGAGAATTTGCAAACATAAAAATCACCATGGTATTTTCACCTGTGCTGTTTGCACACAAAGGCAGTGACTGCTTTAGAGAACTGAAATTATCTGTTAAGCTGGAGAGCTGTTAAGCTCTCCCACATTTAGAAACGGGTGCCAGAGAGAAAGAGAGAGAGCACATTGCCTTTTAGGAGAGATGTTTAGGCATTATTTCCTGCAGAAGTCTGGCAGGGAACCTTGTAAAGTTCATTTCTGAATCAGAAGAGCGTGTAAAGACTGCTTGTTTTATTCACTACAATAATCTTACTTCCCATATTACTCATCATGTGAAAATACCCAAGCCACTTCACTCTATAACAGAGACATTTATGTGCTGATTTTCAAATAAAGGTAAATTGAGTGTGTCTGTGTGAGCCAGCCAAAATAATCTGGGTTAGATTGTGAATGTGTGCCCGTGCTTGTGGGTGTAGGGGGGGAAGAGGGACTGGTGTGGCAGCAATTGTGTGTAAGGCCTTGGAAACACCGTCAAAGGAACAAAAGAGAGAAGAGAGTGATGGTTCTTATTTCTGTCTGCATCTGCATTTCTCTGCATTGGCTCAGACCCTTCCCCTGCCACTTTTAGTTTCCTTTTTTCCTTAGATGAAAGTGGCTGAGCTTTCCTGCTAGTGCATCTCTTGGCTGTGTGTGCCTGCATTCTGAGCCTCTCAGTGAGCAGTGTTGAGTTTACCCTTCCAACAGTGCTCTGCTCCCAGCTGGCACTGAAAGGAGCTGTCTTACCATGGAACTGGGAGAGTTTAGCTTGGACACTGGCATTCCCAAGGCACTCTCTGCTGCTGCCTGGCACAGTTCCTGCAGGGACATCCCCTTGCAGTGGGAGCAGGTTGGATGGGTCTTGGAGCAATCTGCTCTAATGGAAGGGGTCCCTGCCCATGGCAGGGGGTGGGACAGGATCATCTTTAGGTCCTTTCCAACCCAGGACATCTGTGATTGTGTGAGAAGCTCTTCCACCAGTAGGAATCAAGTTTCCTCCCCCTGGAGACCTCATGAACAGATAACAAACACCTTCTTCACAACACACAGCAATCCCACATCCTTGTAGCTCCAGGATGGGCAGATCTGGTCCTCGCCCTGCTTTCCAGAGCTCTGCAGCTGATTGCTGCTGCCTTGCACAGATTCCAGGGCAATGGAAGCTGTTCATTGTCTCTGCAGTGAGCCATAGAGATAAAAACTGTACTCTCAAATACTTCAAATGGGCTTAATATGTGAGTGTATTAAAAGCTGTAGTTGACATACTTAAAAGTACTTTAAAATATTGGCCTAAGTTTTTGAAATTACTGATTTCAGATGTGCAGCTGTTGAAGSCACTGAGTTGGGACAAATCAAAAAGAACTGATTTTCAAAGATGTTACCTATATTCTAGGCAGCAATTTCCTTTTAGGCATCTGGGATGAGGGGAGAACAGGAAGYCATCTCTGACCTGTRAAAGGTCCTGAAGTATTCRGACAAATGCCGGGGTAATTGTGGAGGTGGTGCCCTTCTCRGWTCTGTGGGGYGCTAATGGCTCACCGTGTCCTCTTYCAGTATCCACAATGGAGTGATCGCCGTGTTCCAGCGCAAGGGTCTCCCRGACCAGGAGCTTTACAACCTCAATGAAGGAGTCAGGTAAGAGACTCGACATCCGAGTGTGAAGAATGATAACTTGTACTCCAATTTGTAATCAAAAATTTAGTTATTTATTAATTGATGTTCGGCAAAAAATGAGCAAAACAGCGCTGGGTATGTGGGGGAGCTGTGCTCCAYCAACACACACCAAAGCTTAGTCTTGTGAGGTTTACCAAGCTGATATCTGGATTTACAGCACTTCACATTTTACTRCTTTTTCAGCACTTGTTACTTACCAAACCCTCTCACTGGCAAGGGCAAGGTAGCACATTTCCTTATAGAAATTTGCTCAGTGTTTTATAAAATAATTGGTGGAGAAGAATCTGCACTTACAAAAGACAGCTTATTACATTCCCTAGCTGTCTTCAGATATGGTGCTGAGTTCTCCCCTTTCCCTTACTGCTTATTGCTGCTCTGTCTGGACACTGGAGTGTGGCTCTCCAGTATATTCTCCAGAATACYTAGATATTCTGGGTTTATCTGCTCTGATTCCCAGTCTGGGATAGTTTAGTTCTGGTTCCTTTCATTGTGAAAATGTTTATAGAAAAGTCCAGCCAGATGACATTGTGCCYGTGTTTGCTCTTTTTGAAATTAAAATAAACTTACTCTTCAGTCATTTCTTACTTCACTGGTGAGAAAATGGCACATAGAAAATAGCTTTTCTAGGATGTCTGTCAGTTAGCATGATCCATCAATCATGTTGAGTGAGTTACTGGAATAATGGTTAGTCATTGTCATTGTAAGTGCTGTTAGGATTCTTCAGCTTTGTCTGAATGACAAAAAATGGTACTTCTGCACTGAGATTTCTTGGCCCAGTGCATTTCCCTTAATGTGCTCACCTGCTGATTTTCTGCTGATGTGTCAGACAAATACATTCTAGTAGGAACCAACAGTTGGATAGAAATGTGCCCGAATTTTGCTTTAATTTACTTGGCTGCAAACCCTGCCCCACAGTGATGCTTGGTAACATAGATGAGTTGAATTTATTGCAGCATCTCAAGGCTGAGTAGGCAAGCTAACTAGAAATGCACTGATTTTTATTTTTTTTTTTCCATTTTATGAAGGGCTTTGCTGCCACTTCTAGGCCCATTTCTTTTTGTTCAGGTAGGGAAAAATGCTGCTTTGTTGGTTTGTCAGCTGACAGCTCAGGGAGAATGCCTGGTGCCTCATATCTGAGCTGATGATGAAATGACTGATTTGACACGTGCCAAAAATACCTGCCTTACTGCTTCTGTTATTTATTATGTTTTTCAACATGCAGAAATGCTGGTTTGAGTCAGTTTTGTTGACCCTGTTTTCTCTYTTTGTACTTAGTCATTAATGACAGTCTCTGTGCTCCTACTGAAGTAATTTGCTATTTGTGACTTCCCCTCATTCCTGCAGTGCACAGCCAGTGTGATTTGCTGATTACACAGATCCTTTTCTTGCTCTTTTTMATACAGGCAATTACTGAAAACAGAGCTGGGATCATTTTTCACTGAGTATCTGCAGGTAGGCCTGTGTTTTCTTTATTTAAATTCATTCTGTTTCATGCTACCGAGAAAAAGAATTTTTCCCACTCTAAATGATGACCTGGAGACCCTTGGAGCCATTCAGAGATGACCACTGACTTCTCTGTGTTCTTGAAATTAATGGATTTGGATTTTATATATATGTATATAGTTAGATAGTGAAAGCCCAACCTGTCACTGTGTTTCTTGAGGTTTCAGACATTTTTTTTTCAGCTTAAAAATGAAGTCTTTGAGCAAACCAGTGAAGTTCATTGTGATAGAGTTACTAGGAAAGGCTTTCAGAAGTAAGTACCACTGTCTGTTGAAGCAGCGTTCTTTCTGCTTCTCTAAGTGCATGTTTTGTAGGTCAGTCATTTGAAGTTTGAGAAGCACTTTGTACTGCACAAATACATCCTTTGTCCTGAGAACAGCAGGTGATTACAGCATCATTTCACAAGTGTCCCGAGTGATTTCAATAAGRTGGACACAGCAAGAGTCCTTTGATGATTAATTTTTAAAATAAAAGACGCCCTTCACTGTCTAAAGAATGAAAAAATGTGAAACTTGATGGCTGAAGGGAAGYAGAGGATGGAGTAAATGTAGTCTGTGTTTTGTTCACAGAACCAGCTGCTCACCAAGGGYATGGTGATCCTCAGGGACAAGATCCGCTTTTATGAAGGTAACTTTTGGATTTTAGCAAGGCTGTGTGTGCCACAGGTGTTTCAGCATCTCCCCCCAGCTCTGTCATGCTGTGCTCTGGGATGTCCCTGTGGCCAGCTGGGAAAAGCTGTCCCAGCTCCTTGTGCCCCCCAGTCCCATCACAGGAGGGGTGGGAGAGGAGCAGGAAAGGCCTTGGCTCTGTGCACACCCTGCTCAGCAATAACTGAAACATCCCTGGGTTATCAGCACTGCTCCAGCCACTTCCAGCTGCTGGGAACAAAATTAAACTTAGCCCAGCCAAAACCAGCACATGTTTATTACTACTATTACTGTCCATACTGCTGCTATCCTTGTTATTATTATTACTACTGCTGCTGCTACAGCTGCTAGAAACTTTTGGACTTGKAAATGCTGCATTTCATTAGAACTAATGCAAACCAGCTTTAAAAATGGAAACRGGGAACACCCTTTCCAGTCTTGCACATGAGTGTGCAGGACAGAGGGAACTCGTGCCTGGTGGTGCTGAAAATGAGACCTTGGTGTGTTCCAGGAGCCAGCAGCTGCAGCATAGCATGGTGACCCACATCTGCCACTGAAAGCACTCARAGTCATCAATCTGGAAATGATTCAGGAGTTGCAGATTCACCAGAGCTGATGCTATTCATCYTGTGCTTCAGAAGGACAGGGGGACCAAGTATCCCACAGGAAAGATTGGCAGCTGGCTAACTTGGAGTGCAGTTTGCAGTGTCAGTGCTTTCATGCATAATTGCTCTGTGATATATGTGTAATTCTGGGCAAATTCTCCCTGGCTGAGGCCCAAAGTAGTGCTTTAATACAAAAATTAAGAATAATATCATACTCTGACACCAGTAGTAATATTGATTGATTGCTACTGAATTTGCTTCCTGGTAAGCTGTATTGTCTGAATAGCTCAGAATCTCTGATGTCTTTGTCTCCCTTGCTGGTGGAGGTGCAGGGGCATTGCTCTCCTCTCTCAGTTGGATTGAGGGATGGTAAAGAGCTTGTGCAAGGTCACATGGGCCATTTTGGGGAGCAGGGATCTGAAGCAAGAACCCCCCTATTGAACCAGATTTCCTCTGTGGATCTTGGCTTCTGCATTTGCCTCTGTGTTGTGTCAGATGTTCTGTGAGGAGCTCAGTGTCCAGCTTGGTTGTACAGCCTGGCCAGAGCTTCTCCAGACTCCACTGGGGAGGATTCCAGGTGGCTGCAGCTGGGGAAAGAGTGGACATGGAGGTGGCCTTGTTGTGGGGACCATGGGGAGCTTGCCCCATAGCAAACTCTGACTGCATTGCTTGAAAGTTGAAGTAAAAAATCAGAGCCTTACAAGATTTTTCTTCTCCAAAGGTCTGGAGTGAGTTTTTCTACGTGAGTGAGAAAGGGAACAGTGGAAAAGCTACATGGGATCAGTTTGAGGGGATGCTTTGCAGAGCATCTCCACAGAGTGTGGTTTGCTGTGCTGCCCTGCAGCTTGGAAGGCAGGAGGGAGCACAGTGGGGTAAATTCCTCTGCAGGAATGCTTCCACATTGAACCTGATGTCAGTGGGGTAAATTCCTCTGCAGGAATGCTTCCACATTGAACCTGATGTCAGTGGGGTAAATTCCTCTGCAGGAATGCTTCCACATTTAACCTGCTGTGTGCTCCCCCTGCTCTCCTCCAGAGTCCTGTCCTGCAGGTTTTACTGCCAGAGGAGGACATAACCTGGGCTATTACTCTCCCTTCTTCACAGGGTTTTCCTGAATAACCTCAGACTCTCTGAGTTCATTAAGAACATCAGATGAGTCACCTGAAAAGACACAAATATGGAAGGATCTGATACACCAGTGTGGAAAACTAATTCCATTCTGCTAATAGTAGCTGCTGCATGACTCATCTTAGCATATAGTARCACATTCACATTGTTTCCTGCATGTTTTGCTTTTTGCAGCTGGATGATCACAACCAAAGCTCTTCACTAGTTTGTTCTGTGTTTTTGCAGGGCAGAAACTACTGGATACCTTAGCTGAAACCTGGGATTTTTTCTTCAGTGATGTCCTGCCCATGCTGCAGGCTATTTTCTATCCTGTGCAGGTGAAAAAAAATTACTCTATTATCATAGAATCTTGAAAAACTGGAAAAAGTRACTTTACAGGTTCATCAGCAGATTGAGGCAATCTTTAATTCTCTCCTCTCAGTGTAGCTGTTCTGTTTATTCATGCCATGCAAATAAGTTATTTATGGAAATGGTTTGAAGTGCTTGGGTGGAAAAYGTGAAGGGGAGCTTTGAAAACAAAAGTGGAGTGCAGGGAGGGCTGGTTAGTCCATCTGCCAATCACACGGAAAGTCAAAAAGGGTTATGAATGATAAACTGAAGTGTTGCACAGTGAAACAAGTGGAGTGATGTTGATTTAAATATATGCATTTCCTTCTCTGCAATGTGAATTTTGTCTGTGAAGTATCCCTGCTTTTGAGAAGGAATTGTATTTCTGAGATGAAATTCTGTGCTGTGGTAAGTGGACAGCAAAAGTCAATGGAGTTTGAGCAGTTTAGATGAGCACAGATTTTGCCTCCAGTAATTTTAAATACACATCAGAGATTTGATCTTCTAATGTAGTGATAGCCAGAGTGTTGTTTATCACTAAACAATCAAGGAAATCTGTCCCAGACAGGTGCAGGTGATCTTTGCTTACAGATGCCCAGAGATTTTAGTGGGAACTTGCTGCCTGAATATATTTGGGGAAACTTTCTTGCGATCCCTCAGGGGTGCAGGGAGGAATTTGAACAGAGGGTTTTGGAACTCATTTCCACTCTGCTCATGACCTGTCCTGCTTTCTTTGTGTTTCCCAGGGGAAGGAGCCCTCGGTCCGGCAGTTGGCTCTCCTGCATTTCAGGAACATCATTACCCTCAATATAAAACTGGAGGATGCCTTGTCCCGTTCCAGAGCCAGAGTTCCACCATCTATTATCCAGATGCTGTTAATCCTTCAGGTAAATTGGTCGCTTTTCTCAGCCTGTCTCTCTGTACTGCATTGCTGAAGTCTTCTTAAAGTCTCTGATTTTGTTCATTCATTGAAAATGAATGCCAGAGCTTCTGTGCTCCTGTGGTCATAGTGTCTAAATCCTAATATTCTAGGATCTAAATATCCTAATGTCTAGTGTCTAAAAAATCTTATTGACCTAATATCTAAATTATCCAATAGTATAATAATAATAATAATAATAATAATATACTCTATATTAATACGGCATATAGTATAGAATATCTAATAATAATATAATAAATAATGTTCCATATGATGGTATAATATCATAATTGTAATGTAATAATTAAACTATGTAATTATCTAATATCTACACATCCTAATACCTAAAAGTAGGGACTGTAGAGATGCTGTAAGATGGAGAGAGTACAGACTTGTTTTACAACTAGGCCTTGAAACACGAAGTTTTGCCAGCTGACAGGTGTGTGGTGATGACATGATTTCCAATAGGTGCTGCACTGGCAGTTCTGGACATAAATCATCACATCTGGAATAGGCATCAAAGTGAATATACAATTAATACAACGATGGTTGAATCATGGTCATGGTTGTCAGTGAAAGCAAATTCTATCAAAATTGGTGATACAAAAACCAGATAATGGTATTTGCCTTCAGTGTTAGATTTTTTCTSTGTGTGTGTGTGTGGTAGTAGGAGAAACAAAATGAGGAATTCCAGGCAAAAGTTAATTTTAAGGTATTTGCTTAATTAAAGAAAAACATGAGGTGTAATGTGGAGAAAAGGAATGAGGCAGAAGGGAAAGAGAGAACCAGGTGTGGATTTTTAAAGGATGAGGAAATGGAGAGTTTTATGGGTTCTGKTTTTTTACATATGTTTCTTTGCTCTTCATCTCAGTATGAATTAGTTCTGTATCTGAAATTGTTTTGAAGAGCAGGATAATCTAATGAGGCCAGTTTTGAAAATGGAGGAAAGGAGTAAGATTCTGTCTGCTGGGTGAAGAGATGGGATTTCACCTCTCAGTGAAATCAGGGATATCTCAGCCATCTCAGTGTCCATTTGTTGGAGTGTTTAATGGTGTGTTTAACCTGATATTCTCAGAAAAAGATCCATACCATATAGGAATATCTGCTTGGTCTTTTTTCAGCAGCCCAAAGTGTTAACACTGTGGATGCCTGGTTAGGGCAAAGGGTCAAATCCATTCTTGTTGCAAAGCTRTTCATGGAAATCAATAACCAAGTGAGAGGGAATTTGCCCCTGGGTGCTTGTTTCTGCATGCTTGGCCTGTGGTTGTGTGGTGGGGATGGTGAAAGTCTTTTCTCAGCAATAGCTCTGCTAATCTTGTGGTTTAAAATCTAATGGGAATTGTGGGAAAAGGCCAGAAGAAAATCTGGGAATTAGCTATTGACATGCTTAGCAGTGTTAGTCAGTACTYGGAATTCAGAGCAAAGGCTTTTTTCTGAACTCAAATGTCATGTTAAACAAAAGCAAATTTTATACATTAGTGACCTAATGRAATTTTCTCAATGTAGTTGAACTCCATTTGTTAATAGGGTTGGAGGAAAGCAATTCAGCTGTCCAGTGTGCACATGGTGGGCTTTGTGGGCTTTGATTTCCTGGACTGAGAGTCTTGATGGGGATGCTGTCCAATCCTGATTTGTGTCCACTGTGAATACCTCTTCCATAAGAAACTTGGTGACTGGAGCAGAGTGCCATGGATAGAAGATGATGCTGCCAGTGATGCTGGCTCTGGACCAAGTGTTGAACTGTGTGCTGAGGTTTCCTGTTCTGTCCTGGACAGCCTCCTGCAGCTGTGTGATGTAGTTAGGGGGTAGCTCATGTTCTTTAAGGCAGTAGTTCTGATGTCAGAGKTTGGAATGCACCTCTCTGTTCTGTTGGACTGGATTAAAGTGGCAGGGCTTTGGGAACTAATGCAGGGTGCATCTGGTACCATGTTTTAGCTTCTCATGGTGTAGGGGAAAAGCTCTGTTACTTTGTCAGGAGAAGATACTTTCCTTATTGGACAGAAAGGGAAATTTTTTAAAGTCTGCTGCATTTAAAGGAGCAGAGATCAGTCCTMAGGTTAATTATTAGACTTGGGTTCTTCAGCTCAGTAGAGCTGCTTCTCACCAGTGCTACGACCTGGTGTAATTACAAACCAGAGTCTTTCAGGAGAGRGAGAACTCTGGCAGGAAGGATATTCCTGTTCTGTAATCAGGGGTAGTTTTATCATGGAAGAAGGGCCTTACATCACCCCAGCTGAGTTGCCAGCAAAGCCTGACTCAGTTACAAAGCACAAGCTGAAATGTTAATCCCTTGTGGCTGCTCACAGGCAGCACAAGCTGAAGTGCCTCCAGGATGCTCCTRTTTAAGTTGCAGGGAGTTCAAGAGCAGAGTTAAAGAACTAAAGCTGCTTTTCAGCAYAGGATGGTGCACAGGAGCTTGGGTGATTTCACAGCTTGGGTGAAATGAGGGYACTGGAGGGAGAGGGGTAAACAGAGGAGGAGTTCAGGAAAGAACTTTCTGAACCAAAGAGCAGAACTACCACTGTCTGACTTGCTTCCCAAAGTATGGTGTCAAAGATGACCCTGGCTGCTGAAACTGGGACATCTTATCTCCAGGTGTCTCTCCTGAGGTCTGAGAAAGCTGAAAGGGAAGAATTAAAGAGTGTTCATCTCATCTTTCAGTCAACATCAGAGTTATTTGTATTCACAGAGTCTCTCAGGGTGACCTGACATATTTGAAAAGCTGAGAAGAGCACAACACACTATCTCTTGTGCTCAGGGAGGAGGCCTCACACAACACAACACAGTATCTCTCATGCTGGGGGATGAGGCCTYGCTAAACACAAGCTCTGAAGAAAAAAATAAAAGCTGTGGTTTCCTCTTGGGCTCTCTGTGCCTCGTTTGAACTCCCTTGTCTGTTGTCTCTCTCTCTGTTAAGGAAGATACATAAAGCTGCCCAGTGTGACCYTTTTGTTAGTTCTGCAAAGTTCCTTCCATTTTAAAGGAGTGGAAGAGTACATTGGAAAATCTGAAAGTAAAATGCASAGAGTGCTGTTTTTCCATCTCAGCAGCCACATGTCAAACCAAGGACAGCACAGTGGTTAAAAACAAAAATACCCTTTGCTATCAGAGAGCTGAGTGCACTGGCTGGGAGCTCACATTTTGTATGCTGGTATTTCCTTGCTGTCTCCACTTTGGGTTGCTGGGAAAGGGTTTGCTTTAGATCCCATCAGTTACTTTCCAAGTGTTTTGAATTGGCAAAGATTTTTTAAATTGAAATTAAACTGTTGTGTAGGAATGTGTTGCTTTCAGCAAAGCTTTTGCAAAAAGCCAGGAAGGCTGCCTCAGGCCCAGGCTTCCAGGCTCCTGGACTCCTRAATTTATGTGTTCTGGGATTGATGGAAGCTCAGCCTCCTCAGGAGKAAGTGCAAAGTGTCTCTTTTAGTGATCTGCTGCTTCCTGGCTCACAGGGATGAGTATGAAAATGGTGTTGCTACCAGAAATAGCAAAAATTTTAAAAATCCAGAAGGCACAGCTGACATGTCTGCTCAGTCTATTCAAGTGTTTTCCAGAAAAGAAGAAAATTCTTGGMGTGGATTCAGTCCCCTTTGAAGGGTAAAGCACCTTGGAGGATGCTTATTAATGATTTAAGAGGGGAGTGTGACTGAAAGGCAGGATCAGAAATCCTCACAAGTGGGKAACAGCAGTCAGGTTAATGTTTGTGGCTCTTCAAAAGCTTTGCTTGGATGTCTCTTCAAAACAGTCTGGGTGCACTGAGGGAGGGCTATGCCATCCTCTTTTCTCTTTGAGTAGCTGCCTGAAAATAAGTGTAAGATGGRTTTTCTTAAAATAAATGAGAAAACACCCAAGGCTGGGTAAAAGTCTTGAATGCTCAGACTTAAAAGTCAGCAATTCCAGCAATGTTAGGTGAGCCTAAAGAAAGTGTATAGATCAGCAACAACTTCAGGAGGGAGCCTAAAAAATGAGATTTATTCTCTTGGGCATTAAACATCCCATCTTATTATTTGGCATCTCATATGTGGTCTCTGCATGGGGCTGCACAAGCATTTCCAAGCCTGTGAGTGTAATGTGGCAGTCCTAAAGCATTTGTGAATGCAGATTAACTTAAGTCCAGCTCAAATGAGTTCCATAACTAGCTCTTCAGATACACTCATCTTGGTGTTGAGTCATTTSTTGAGTTGTTGGAAAGTCACAGGAGCTGATTTGGCTGCTCTGGCCTGTGCCCAGGGGCGTCACTGAGGTGGCAATCAGACAAACCTCTAGCCCTGAATCTGTAAGAGGAAGAAATGCATGCCATTGTTTTGGTTGGGTCTTAATTAATGAACTGGCTTCTCAGCTTCTGCAGAATCCTAAGCACTGATTTAAAGCTTCAAAGTAACTTCCTTACTTTCAGTAATTTAATATCTTTTACTGGTCCTTATCTTCTGCTTTTTCTTTTGCAGTCCCRTATGAAATGCTTAATGACAGTTTAAAGAAACATGAGGAGYTGGATATCTGTAGGTCAGGCAAAGATKAGCCTGCTTTTAGCATTTGSTTCTTTCTGGAAAGAAAAATCCYATTGCTGCCTCTCATTGTGCAGCTGAGCCATTTGAAAAACTCACCAGCTGAAAAACAAACCATGGCTGGGTGTTTTGTGTTCCTTATCTCCTGTCTGTGCCTCAGTGGTACCAGTGAGAGGAAAGCAGAGACAGTGAGTCCATTGTGAATTCTCAAAGAGCCCTCTCAGAGGGCAAACTACACACTTCCAGCCTGCTCCAGTCTGCAAAGGTGGGACTTCAGTTTCTTCCCAGCCCAGGCACATTTTGTTTTGTTTTGCCTTTGGACCATGGCAGAGGAACCCCCACAGGGAAAGGGCACAGAGACTTCCAGCAGATCAGGTCAGCTTAGTCAACACAAGCTTCATCAAAGCAAAATTTAGTCCCTGCTTGAAGCAGTTTTTGATTCAGTTTTGAATCTATTTCCTAAAGGGTAAAAAATGTCAGAGTTGTTTGCTTGGGATGAAAGCAGCATGAGTCATCAGGGAAACCCAGGAGGAAGTACCCAAAGTTTTCTAGCCTGGCAAACATGGCTAGAAGCAGGAGCAGGTACATTAAACTCTCAGTCCTTGTCCCTTGCTCCCAGTTCCTTGGATGCAGGGCACTTCATTAGCCAGGTGTCTTTCCAAAATGGATCAGTTGATCTTGTCACCACCCAATTCACTGGCCAGGAGTTGCCTGTGTTTGCCAAAGATTGGCCATCACCTGTTCCTTGCAGTTAAATCCTTCAGCTTTTGATGCCTTAAGTTTTAGCTTTCATGTTTTTCAGATTCTGTGCTGCTCAGGGTGCAGCTCTGAGCCTCACATTCAGTGTCAGTGAGCTCTGCACAGACCAGGGAGACAAAACAAATCCTTTCCSTGCTGCACACCAAGGACAAGGGTTACAAGTTTTCAGGCCCAAAAACACAAACAAGGGTGGGCTAAAGAGAGAAACAAGGATGGGACTTCACAACCTGAAGCAATTAAACTCCAATATGAAAATGGATTGAAACTTATAAAAGTGTCAGAGCTCATGACCAGGGGGCCATTTTGTGACCATTCTGAGTCCACCTTGGGTGTAGCCCTGGCCAGGCTCTTGTACTGCCCAAGGTGTGTCCTTAAAGGCATAAATACCTACTTTATTCTCTAGCTCTGTCCAGTCTCTGTTCCAGCCTTCCCAAGGCATCACTTTTCAGTGTTCTGTTCCTTAAAGAGTTCCTTTTCTCACGAGTACAGGCTGATCAAGTCAAGGTCAGGTATTTGGCAGTGTTGTGAGATTATTCAGCACATACAGAGCTTTGGCCACCCTCCTCTGTGGGGTTTCACCTCACACACAGCAGATATCATTCTGTGTCTGCCTTGTGACTTTGAATTTCAGTTTTCTCTGGGGGTGGTTGGGCAATGATTGTTAGCCAGTATGTGTCAGATTATCACCATTGCCTGAGTGCTTCTTTCTGTCACAGTGAGTTTTCCTTTCCCCCAAGGMATCTGCTGCTTTTAAGCAGAAAACAGTTAAATTTCTCAGCTGTTTGCCTGTGTGGTTAAGACAGGGCGGTACATGAGGCCAGGACCTCACTTTGCTTTCAGAACTGACCCTGTAAATTCTTCTGGCAGTGTTCCCTTTCACCTAGCACCAGCTCAGGACTGTTTCAGCATTTTGTTGGTGGACAAAGATCTGTCCAGCCATCAGGGGTGCCCCTGGTGTCCCCACACAGAGGATGCTCCAGAGTGTGTTACGTGGCCATGAGCTGAGCCATCACAGTCCCTTCTTGTCCATGGGCAGAGGACTTTGCTCTTCTGTTCCATTAAATCACCAAGAGTCATCATTGCTGAAATGTTAAATAATCCAGTAGTTTGCCTTGTCCTTTGTTCCCTGAGTTCAGAAGTTGGTTACCTAAGCACCAAGATGTGCTGTGCATCCCTTAGTGCTGTGTYTGGTCCTGGCAGGGCCTGGGGCTGATGCCTCAATCTGGAAAACATGGAAGCTAAGAACTTAAGGCTTGGGTCCAGAAGGTCTGGTTTGTTTGTTCCCCTGGGTCTGGAGGAGCACAGATTTTATTTATGTTTTATTTTATTCTTTTTTTTATTTTTCATTCAAAAGCTACCCAGCAGTTTGTCAGTTGAAGCAGAAGACARTCCTTTGCAGCAATACTTACTCATGTACACATGCTGATCAGCTGAAGTGTTAAAGCTCAAGGTGAGTGCTCCAGCCTTTAATCAATGACCAGTCATTGATTTAGCACAAGTTTCAGGTGGGCATGAAGTAGTTCCTCCATTGCAGTTTTTAGGGTGTTTTTAGACACTGGAGATACTTTTGAATGTATGATTTATTAGGTAAATGGTGTTTTAATAGTCTGGAGAGGGAAGTGAAAAGGAACTGAGCAATACTGCCATTCCTGGATGTTTTAGGTGGTGGGTACTGTTAGTCAGMACTGGAAAACACAGAACTGTGACCTTTTGTAAGTACTCAGCAGAACACTGAGTTACTGCTGGTCAGTTCAAAGCWGTGTGGGTGTTGAACAGTTGTTTATGGTGGTTTTCATACACAGTTGAGTGAGGAGTTGATTGAGGCAATGTGTGTGCAGCCAGGASTGAAGCAGCCTCTGGTAAAGGTGCTGTGGCAGAGGAGCTCAGCAGATGAAAGGGGGTTTGCCCACAGCCTGAAAGAGCAGCTCAGGATGGGTGTGGGGTATTGCAAAACACAGCAGACGTCAAAAGGATGGAGCAAAAAGTTAAAATGGAAGGAATCAGGCATGAGAGAGTGATGGCCAGATGGAGATCCAGCCAAGGCCCTGAAGTGGAATGATGTAAGTCAAACATCAATGAAAAGCAGCTGGGTAGCAAGAACAGCCAGCAGCCAGGCTTGTTTCTGGTCTCTTGTCATATATGAGACATCCCTTTGAGGTGTGCCTGATGGCCAGGGGCTGTGATAGCTTTAGCTAAAGCTCTTTTGTCTCCAGCTGCTGTGAGTTCTGTGCTTGGTTCTCTGGTCTGGTGCCTTGCAGGATTTCTAGGGTAAATCATTTTTCCATCAGTGTAACCCACCAATTGCCAAGGTTTCCAGGCAGTTGGCTGGGGTGGTGAATGTAGCATTCTTCTGCTGGTGGCCACCAGAAATACTGAAGAAAAAAACTTCATCTTTGTTCTACACAGTGCTGTGCTAGCAAGTGCCTGTGGACAGGCTGCAGTTCCCAGAGCAGTGGGGGCAGAAGCTGCTCCAGGAGCAGGCTCCCATGGATGCCAGGCACCCACCAAAGCCTCTCTTAYCWCTCACCACAGGGGTGRGATGAGATAAGCTYCAAGGCCCCTTCCAGCCCAAACCATTTTCTGATTTCATGATTGTAGATATTGAAAGAGGAAGCTGTGGCCTTATGTGCTTAGGAACAAATCCCCCACCTGATCTTCTGAACATRCCTGTTTACTCATTTATTCTTTCCTTTGTGCTTTCACAAGAGAGCCCTCGTGCCCTTCAAAAGTTCAGTAGGAGTTTGTGGTTAATTTACACAATTCACAGGAAACCTGGGCAGTTTTGCTGCATCCACACTGGCTGGAATGGATTTTGTGGATGTGACTTAGGGGGTTTTGTTCCTAAATGCAAGAAGAGTTTTATTCCAGTGCCACTCTCAAGTGTAGCAGTGGGGCCCGTGCCTGTGGCTGGTTCAGCAGGTGGGGCAGTGTCTTCAGAAGGCAGATACATAAATAACCTGTGGTCTTTAAGTGTGTGGCCCTCCTGGGAGTGCTTACATGTTTACATATCAAAACCAGTCATGCACAGGGCCTTTTAAATGCATTTGAACCACTATAGAAAATGTTTGGGTTTAAAACCATTTAATTAAGGTTAATGAAGTTTGGGACTTGGGCACTGTATTTCATGTACAATACTCTGTTCTTGATAGATGTCTTCCATTTGCAGCAGGACCCAAATCCCCATTATCCCCATGCCTTCAGAGCAGGGCAGRCTCTTGTCATAATATTCCATTTTAATCCTTTCCAAATGGAGACACATGAGGTGACTCTTGTTGCATTTTGAAACAGTGTGACCAACGTGAGGATCTGATCCAGCAGTTCCACGCTTCCAGAAGCACTAAGGTGCTTGCAGATATTTGATATTGAGCTATTTTGGCCCTCAATTGCAAAATAAAGAGGTCAGGCAAGACCTTTGAAAGGAATTTAATAGATAYAATCTCACACTCACAGAGAAGCATGAAACTCTGCTGCTAAAATGAGATTGGGTTCATCACAGGTCACAGTTATCTCTTAAAATAAGTTTTTGCAGGTCTGCAGAGCAAATATTGCATTAAAGATACTGGCAGAATCTCTGTTKTGCTGATAATGCTCCAAGTTTTCTTTTTTTTCCTCCAAATTGTGATAGAGCTTCTGGTAAGCTAAGCAGTCTGCCTTAYGGCTTTTGCTTTATTGCTTCACAGTGACATCCTGAACTAGGAAGTCATTGAGCAGTAAGTACAAGGCAAAGCATAAGCTGCCAACATAACAGGAAAATATTATTATTTTATTGGTGACTTCTAAGTCCTGTCATCATTTTTCCAGAAACTGTTGTGACACAAATAGCTGTGCAAGTTGGCTCAACTCTAAAGCTCATTTTGTTTGCTYTTACAAGCACAAATCACTTACAAATGTGGGGAAGGGTCTAAAAAGGACTTTGTATAGATACTGATGTAGGTAGGTGTGCAGATGTCTGTGCATACTTACCTATCTATTTATCCATCTTCACATAAAGGTATATGAAACATTTATAATAACTAAACTTCTATCAGTAGTGCCTTTCTACTGATTTTGGTGTTACACAAACAGGTTCACTGCACATGTGGCACARGGGATGGGTTAGAAGAAGCCTCTGGTGGGGAGACAGGAGTTTAAATGCACCCTTGGGCCTGGCATTTAMATCAAAACAAGCTTCTTCCAGGCTCCTGAAGCTTACTCTGAGCCTGCAGACACTTCTCTAGGCCACCTGGGCTGGGGTGATTCATAAATAAGTGGCWGTGTCATTAGATCACATGGAAAGTTTAGATTGGGAAAGCTGAAATTGTCCTGGCTGAACTTTGGGATGTGCTTGTATTTGGTAAAACACAGGCCCAGAGGAAGCTTGCTTTGAGTAGCACAGCAGAAAGGAATGCAGGAAAACCACTGTTCTGTGGGGTCAGGACAGCATCTGCACCCTGGTGTGCTCCTGCTCTGACACAAACTCCACAGCAAGGAAAAGGATTAAGGGGATTGCTCCATCTGGCCCCTGCAGGAAAGCTYTGGACAATGGTCAGTGCAGGAAGGATGGCACAGAACAGCTTTGTGCCAAGCCACAGAGCACAAGTCAGCATTGGCTCATGAACACCACATATTTACAAGTTTTCAGTATGTTTTTAAAAGAATCCCTTGGGATGCAGGACTGAGGATTAAAACTAACAGCAGGCTGTGTCAGTACTGACTGGTTTTACACTGGAGTGGTARAATTCAGTGGCCTCTTTGCTTCAAAGGTGGCAACTAAAAGGTGCTGAAATGAAAAAGAGGTGGAGATCAGCACTGCTTTGAGAGAGCAGAAATGAAGGTTGAGGGCAAGAGTGAAAAAGAAGCTCACACAGGAGGTGAGGGAGTTGGGTTTTTGGGAGAAGAGAGTGTTTCTCAGGAGCAGGGAGCCTGTGGGCTCTCCAGGTGCAGGAGCTGTGGCTGTGTTTTTGCTTTGGCTTGTCTTTCACCAGTTCAAAAAATACTAAAATGGTGGARAAGTAAATAAAGCTCTACAGCAAAGCCTGGGCATGAGCAATGCTAAATATCCCTGGCTTCTGCCAGTCATATATGTCATGTTTAGGAGACCAGTTCCAGGGGTATTTAGTGTGGGAGCCTGGAGCAGGATGTCCTAAGCCCTGGCCTTTGCTTGGTGTGATCATGATGGGATTGTGGATATGTAGCAAGGTAGCAGGCATGTTGCCTTTCTGAGGGCTTGGCTAAATCCCAGCAGGAATCCMTGGAGCAGATCTCARTAGGCCAGTAATGACTTGGAAATARTAYGTGCACCTTCATTAAGTCTTCTGAACTRTCCCAGTGTTATTTTTGCCTGGTGGTGTAGCTGTRGGYTCATTCTGCTGTTCCTTTGGTGCTTGCAAGCTTTTGGATCCACTGGATATGCCTTTGTGTTCAAATTTGTATTTGTGGCTGTCCCAAACYTTTTCAGGACATAACACATCACCAAAGATTGTTATTTGTTATTTAAAAACTGCTAAATTGGAATTCAAATTCTGTCCAAATTTGAATTCTCTCTTGGCTGCTACTCATTTTCCATTCATAAACTTTTATCAAGTGACAAGGCAGCACTGAGGCAGTGCAGCAGCCTGGGGGTGGAGTCAGCCATTCAGAAACACATCTGAGAGTCACCCTGGAGTGTGGTTGGTGAGTCTGAGCTGTGAACACATCCTGAACGTCAGCATCCTGTCACATGCTGAAGGAAGTGTTGCAATTCTACTCATCTGACCTTTCTATAGCTCTGCAGAGGCTTTCATCCCAATGAGTTTCTTTTTATAAAAACTCAGGAACACATTGTGAAATCTCCTAAATTCTGGCTGAGTTCTTGCTGAGTGTGGCATTTAGGATCTTAATTCTGTGTAGAGCACATGGAAAATGTGAATTTGCTCTGTTTTGCAGGAGGTATCTTGCCCATGAGTGTACAGGGCTCTGCTCAGACAACACAGAGCTGGGGGAGGATACAACTGTGCAGGGTTTGTCTGCCACCTCTGCAGCCTGGCAAGTCTGCTTGTGGGTGGAAGTGCAGAGTTAATAGCTGAAGGCTAAACATCTTGCCTGTGGGTGACTCTTACTGTGCTAATTATAACGTGACTTTTGYCTGGAAAGTGATAGGTGCCAGGGGAGGGATGAGGAAAGGGAACAAACTTCCTTACTGGTTGTTGAAAATATCCTGGAAGAAATATTTCTGAGGGTCTCAGTTTCACCTTTTTTCTTAGTGCTGTTGGTATTGCTGAGATGGCAGTGACACCCTGTGGCACCAGATGCTATCATTCAGGAAGTCACTGTAAGATTGCAGTAGCAAAAAGTGCAGGGATGTTTTTAATTCCTCTTCACAGATCATGTCCTCTCTCCTTCCCTGAGTGCTGTGCACTGGGTAGGATGTACTTTCCTGGGTTTAAATGTCCTGGAAGTAGCTCTGGTCTGATTCACATCTCTTGGCTTTACAGCACCAGCAAACCAGGATCACATTGCAGGGCACCTTTGCTTTCACTCACTGAAAATGCCTGTTCTTCTCTGGCTGCCCTGGCCAGCCAGGAGAGCTTGTGGTTGGAGGTGGCAGTGCTCACCTTTGCATTTCCTCTTTTGCAGGGTGTTCATGAGTCGAAAGGTGTGACTGAAGATTATTTGAAGCTGGAATCCCTGATCCAGAAGGTTGTTTCTCCTTACCTGGGCACGTACGGGCTGTACTCCAGTGAGGGACCCTTCACACACTCTGCCTGCATCTTGGGTAAGAACAGCACAGAGCACCCCCCAAAACCTTGCTCCATGCAGGGCCTGCACAAGAGGTGCTTACAAAAGTACATCAGGCTGCTTTTCTAATGCTCTTTGCAAGGTGTAGAGTCACAGTGAAACTTGCAGTGCAAAAGATGAAAGCAGACCATCATGAGAGTGCTCAGTAATAAAAATAGAGTGTGTTTAGCATTTCCATTCTACCTTTTAACTAGAGAGCTTTAACACAGGGTGCTYTATGGGCAGTGAGAGGGAGAAGCAAGAAGCCACTCCTAAAGGACTCAGKAGTTCATTTTCATTAGTGTTCATTAGTACACAAAGATGGTGCAAGGCTGTTAAAATTAGGGAAGRGAGTARGAATTTTTCTTAGAGAAGACTAACACATAAGCCTTCAAGCATTTAAAAGCTTTCTGCAGAGTAGAAGGTAATAGGCTGTTCTCCATCCCAGTGGAGGTAAGAAATACAGAGTGGGCCTCACATAGCAGGGGGAATTAATATTACAGGGAAGGAAAAATCTCTAATTTCACATGAATTGCCTCTGGAGGTTATTGAATCTTCACTGCTGAGACACTTTTTACCTGTCACATRCATCAGCATCCATAAGGGACAAGGTGGGCTGGCCTGGTGGCAGCTTGAGTTCCCTTCAGGTTAATTCCTGATCCTTGGAGCTCTGAAGCCATCAGTGATTTCTGTGAAGGCAAGATTWAGCCAGGATGAAGGTGGAATATCCTACACAGCAATGCAATCTGTTGAGAATACAAGGGGGATACTACCAGTGTAAATGAAAAAGGAAATGTGGTAGTACCTGAATGTTTTTCTGTAAATACTGGGATGGCCTGAATAGAGCAGACAGAAGGGAAAATAAGTTCAGTTACACATTTTCTCTGTAGCCATTTGTTTTGCTGATGATGRTCATTTTATTCACACTGYCAGGACACTGCAGCTCTGAACCACTGCCAGAGAGRGAGCTCCGTGYTCATGTGCTGCCATCTGCTGCTTGKTTTTTTGGGRAAATCCCACTTGGTTAACAGCATTCAGGCAATCACTCTGCACTGGATGCAGATTTGCTCCCCCAAAAAGAGGTTTCAGTAGGCAYTGCTCTTTAATTAACATTTGCAAACACTCTTGGTGCTCTCCCTGGTATGGTCTCTGAAAAATAATTTGAAAGTTTTTCCAGAATTAGTAGAAAAACTGCATGTCTTAATCCTCATGCTCCAAATTTGAAGAGGCTATATTTTCCCAGGATGGGCAGAAAAGCTAAATTTCAGCTAYTAGAAATGAGTAATTACTTTTATAGCCTGAAAAAGAACAGAATTGCACTTTCTGTTCTTGTCTAAAGGAAGTATTCACAAGTGTATATCACCTCTCCAACTGTATTTACTCTTTTGCTCCAGCTGCTGAAGTTGTGTGAATGTAAGGGAATCTCAGTTAATAGTTGTAAAAATGGATTTGGGGTCTCCAGCATGCTAGGGAAATCTAGGAATTCTGAAGCCTGTGAATCTACATAACCAACAAAATGTCCTCTAGAAAAGTTCAATTCAAGAAAAGCTCATGTGTTGGGAGAGATGAAAGTTTAACAGAAAAACTTCATAGATATGAATGCTTAGCAGAAGGCTCTCTGAATGTAGAGATAGTAAGAGAAGAGGAGATGAAAGTAAGTTTTGATATAGAAGAAYAGAAGATTTCTAAAAGTAAGGATTGCTGAACCAGTTGTTACTGGATAACTGAAGGAAGCAAAGGCTGAATGAGCTGGAAAGAAGGTTTTATGATCAGAGCAAATGATATGTTGACTACAAACAAAAAGATGCTTTTACCAAGGAGGTACTTTTTACCAAGTAAGTCTTAGCAATAGCATAGGCAAACAAAAAAGGTGTTTTTACCAAGTAGAACAATAAACAGGGATTGTTAAAGAGCCTCCCCAAAGCCCAGACATCCCTCTCGGCGTGTTCTCCTACACCCATGAACATTCAGGATTTCCCATTCCTTTTGAACACCCATAATCATTGGCACCCTWACAGGAAGGCTTTGCAGGAGTGACTCTGGGTGTTTGTTTGCAGAGAAGAGGTTCTTCAGGCGCTCCAGGTCGGGGGAAGCCCTCGCCAAGAACCCCGTGGTGCGCTCCAAGAGCTACAACAACCCRCTGCTGACGCCCGTGGCCGAGTACGAGAGCGAGGGCATGGCCGCCAACGGCACCGGCATCCGCAGGCACTCCGTGTCCGAGATGACCTCCTGCCTSGAGCTSCAGGGCTACTCCAACCTCRCCACCATCATGGACAAYGGCTCCAAGAGCTCCATGGCAGGYGGGAAAAGCTCACTGCCTGCAGAGCAGGAGAGGCCCAGCGCTGGGTCAGCGCAGTGCCCCGGCAAACTCGGTGCAGCTGAGCAGCAGAAAGGACTCTTCCACTCTGTTGGGGACCCACAYAGGTCTTTTGAGCTGGACAGAGACACTTCCTTGCTTCCAGTTCCCTCCTCCAGCCCTGAGAACATAGTGGATCAGATTTTGGAGTCSATCGACTCTGATTCTGAGGGCATTTTCATTGATTTTGGCCGAGGCTGTTCCAATTCGTCAGCATACAACGTGGATGTGAACAGACAGAGCATCATGTGAAGGATATCAGGAGACAAACTGTGGGGTTTAATACATCTGAAACGGACTGTGGGCAAGCTGTCTGTGCCTGGGCAGAGCCTTTGCCAGGTCATCATGGCTGTACTGAGCAAACACAAGTTTTTAACAGGTGGGAATCTGCTAAGGGGGAAGCAACTCCAACCACTTTTCCTCATCCCTGTCACCCTGCAGATGGATTTCCTATTTTCTTTATAAAGGTTCACAAACTCACAAGTGTCTGGTRAAATACTGTTAGTGCAGCTGGCAGTGTTTGTTCAGGAAAGCAGCTCAGCAAATAGCTGTGCTCACTTCTAATTTTCTAAAGAGATTTCCTGCAGATGATGGTTTGTTCTCTGAACTGTAACACCTCAGCCAGAGTAGAAACATATCCTTTATAAAAACAAATAAATACAAAAGGCTGTGGGCTTTCGTGCCACGGAATACAATAAAAAAGTCTCTTTTAATCTTTTACTTGTACATCCTGTATGCACCCCTTTGCCTCATGGTGAGTTAGAGTTCTTGAAGAAAGGCAAATAAACAGAGGTATGCTTCCTGATGTCACACAAGGCCTGGTGTCTCATTTTCTGTTCCACTGTTTCCTCAGCCAGTACCTTGTGTCTGGGAGAGTTGTCTCAAAATCAGCTTTCAAGGCTGTAACAATTTGCTCTGAATGTGGCACTTCTGAGAAATCTGTACTGCCAGTTCCTGAAGCCTCTGTTGTGTGGAGAGATCCCATCATTATTCAACTTACTTTTTCCTAAATAAATGAAAATATGGCCTCTCAAGGGAAATCCTCATTATGTATGTATATTGTTATACAAATATCATAATGCATCTGCTGTCAGCTGTGKTTTTGGGCAGTGTGAACCTTGCAGCTCCTCTTACCCTGAGCACACCCAGCTCTTTGATTCWCCCTCACCATCACATGGTGGTGCAAGAGTTGGATCAGTAGTTTTGCAGAGGATTGATGAATGTGGTACTAAGGTGAAGTAGAAATCCTGCTGTGCAACACGGTTTTGATCAGGAGGTTTTGCAGTGAAAGCCACTCCATTTTGTGTCTGTGCTTTGGTGGAAGGAGTCAGTTGATTCCTCCTGAGCTGCTCAGCAGACACTGGTGCTTTGCTCAGGGACTGTCCAGCTTTGCTCTGTGCTTGCACTGCTGACCCCAGCACTTGCCACACTCTTCCCCAGGCTTTGGTTATGTTTCCAGACTCAAAGCTGTGCTCCTGACACTCAGTTTCCTTTGGCCTCACTATGTGTCTTCTGCTACCACCCTGCTTCCCTGCTCAAGGTTTCAGCTGCTGGGAGAGATGTGCAGGCCTCCTGTAATGCAGAGAATTGAGAAGCTCAGAAGCCATCAGAGCCTCCCCCAGGAATGAGGCAGGGATTGGATGCCTGGTTTGCTTCTCTGTGTTTGGCAAGTTCAGCTGTGCAGCCTGCCCTACAGGTAAGCATTTAAGTCAGAGCACACTTAGAAGTTTCTCTTAGGCAGAGATAACTAATTGCTTCTACACTCAAAAGTCTCCCACCTCAGGAACACAGGATGGGGGGGAGAATCAGTGAGGAGGGACTAAACACCAACTGCCTGAAATGCAGGCACAATACACCCTCAGAGAAAGCAATGTATCACTGACTGTGGYAGTGCTAATGCCTTTTAGGTGGTGGGTCCCTTCCTCACTGGAGGGCTGCTCTGGAAGTAGTGTGCTCCCTGCTCTTGGCTGGTTGTCTTCTAGGACACGTTCTCTGCTCCAGAGCAATGTGGTGCTGGTCTTGGTGCCTGTGTGCTCAGCACCACAGAGAAATCAGACTCAGAAAGATGCTGGCAAGGGTTGTGCAGTTCTATGAGGAGCTACTGCACTTCATAGAATTGATTGATTCCAATAACCAGTCCTGAGCCTCTCTAATTAAAAAACCCATGGATCTTCTATGCATCTTTTTAAGACCATTTACTGATAGATATCACTGCTTCTCTGCAAACTCTGTGGTATTGCAGCTCCTTTTAGGTGCTTCCTGGTCTTGCAGTGGATTAGTTTGTAGAGTATCACTGTGTTACTATCCAAACCAGCCACTGGATTGCACCATTGCTCCAAATAATGCATCTGGAAGCAATGCAGCATCTGAGAGCAGAGGAGCCAGCTGTTCATGTAAAACACCTTTGTATTCTTGCTTTCCAAAGTCCCTCTGGTGAACTGTAGCATCGTGCTGAGCCTGCTACAAGCTGGTCAAGCTTGTGCCTTCATTTGTGTGCTGATGGAGACAAGAAACACAACCACCTCGGCACCCTTTGATTTCACCGGGCCCTGCTCCCTGTGGCGTTAATTGCTCTATTGAAAGAGCCTGGTGAGAGGAAGAAGGAGCAGAGGGGCAGTGCTGAAAGGCAGAGTCCTGGCTGCCCAGCATATGTGGCACAGCAGGGCCATCTCCTGAGGTGGGGATGTGCAAGGCCCTCCTAATGAACTGGAACAAACAGTTCTTGCAGTAATTGTTGCGCTCCCACCCACACGTCTCCTCCCTAACCCAGGTGTGCCTGGAGCTGCTGATGCCTTCCCTGTCCCCACCCCAGGAGGCAGCAGCTGAGGCAGGGGCACTGCTGTGGGGCTGCTGAAGCTCCGTAACTGAGAGATCCATTTCTACAGAGAGATCAGATGGCCCTCATAAGGATTCGGGCCCGGKCTCCCGCGTGCAGCTTCTCTGCCTCAGGCCATGAGCAAGGCCTGGACTCTGTAATCAGTGTTCGTKTCCAGCAGTGGGGCTTCTCTGGGGTCTGGCAGAGACTGAAACATTGCAATTTATGAYTTATGACTCAAACATTTTCACGAAGGACTTTTAAAACTGTATTACAAAAGCTGCAGAGAAGACCACGATGGCCTGGACAGCCCTCCTGACTGAGGCCTTTACACCGCTCCCTCGCTGATGAAGGTAAGAAAAAGTAACAGCTCAGGGCTGGGCACATTCACAAAACACAAACTTAACACCTTCAGGGTGGAGCCCACAGCCCCAGGGCTGTCTGCTGCCGGGCTGGAACAGGCCCTTGCACCAAAGGGTGGGGGAAAAAGGCTTTGTGTKTGTGTTGGAAAAGCTCCGGTCAGGGCAGTGCCCGCCCATCCTCCGCTGCGCAGAGGAGCCCAGCTGARGGGCCCTTCAGAATTATGTATCTGTCATTTAGTCTTTAATTTCTGTTCAGAGAGCTCCCCGTGGTTCCTGGGCTCTGGCTGCACGGGTGCTCACTGCCACAGCTCTGAAATCTCCCCTGATTTCAGCTGTGAGGCAATGCCACCGTGCTTCGAACTTGGATGATGATGCCTTGTGCACTGAGCACCCTGCTGCTTGTCCCTGTCAATTTGTGCAAAATGAAGGTAAGTGTAGAGAGATAATCCAGCACTGTCCAGAAGGGACTGTGTTGTAGACAGACTGCACACAGGGGGAGAGATCAATGCTCGATTCCCTTTTAGATTCTCTCCTGTGATGTGCYACACAGCCCTTCCTCCAGCCCTTTAAATCTTTGGCTGCAAAGTGCTGTGTGTTGGATTTCTGTAARGCCATTTCTTCTGCACAGGCTTTTGTGAATCGGTAGAAAACTTGGTAAAAATGTCTTAGTACCTTCTGGCAATGGTGGGGTAGGGGAAATTATTTTCTGTCAGTGTATGTCAAGTAACAACCTCAATGAACTTGCTGACCACTCATCACCTGGAGGATTTGTGTAGGGYTTTTTTCTCGGTGTGAACTGAGGGAAGGAGCAAATAAAATGSCTATCAAGAAGAGCAGAACAGGAATTACCCAAATTATAATTGGTCTAACATGGTACAAACGATCTCTATTTCCTTTGGCCTTCCTACTGACGAGGCTCCAGTAGCTGTTGTTTGTCATTCTTCTGATACAAACTGCAGTCTTCTAGAAGTGGATTGATGCAAAAGGGATGGTATTAAATCTGTTTTAATTATCTAGTTGAGATTGTTTCCTTATGTAGCCCATCAGCCAAAGCTGTTGGATACCACAGCTGACTTGACTTTTGGAGGTGAGGCAAGTGACTTGCTTATGGAAGCAATAAATTGATTTACCATTGTGTCCAGCTGCGTTCAGAGTTTTGTTGGGCAGTCTGTGCCCTTAGTAATCTCTGTCTCATGAAAAGAAATGGGTAAACCCTCTAAGCTGGAAGAGATGTGGTAAAATAGCTGTGCTCAGTTTATGGGAAGCACAAAGATAAAGATGTACTTTGCAATATATTTCACTGCAGTATTGGGACCTGACTACAGACAGGAAGGCTAAAAATGCACCAGCAAAAAAAACAAAAAGGGAGGAAAATTAAGACAGAAGGATCTGGGGTTACATATTTATGAACTTGATAGGTATTATTAGTTTAATTTAAATGGTTTTTTAGCGCTTCAGAGAGTTTCATATATGTTCTTGTCTTGCAGCTAAATGATGCTTCCTTCCCACTCCCACACTTTTTTTTCCTCCTCCAAAGTCACAGTGCCAGTGACCTTGCATTCAGGAAACACCAGCTGAGCCCTTTTTAGCCCAGTGTATATAGCTGAATTCAGTGCTCCTAGATTTTTTCAGCTTTGTTTTACAAGGTTTACAGAYTTCAAAATGTTACAGCATATTTGAACACTGAGATCAGTTCCATTGTCCTTATCTTTTTTTTAACACAGTGTAAATTCTGCTTTGTCAGGTTGGGGTATGTGAATGCATGTGCATGAGAGGAAATTCAATGAGCTCCAGTGCTGAGAGCAGCAAATTATTTTTTGCTCTTCTCAAAGCAAGTGATCACAGTTCATCCACACACACACACACACACACACAAAAAATCAGAGTACAGGCCCTTAATATATGTCAGGCTCTGGATTTCCAGATTGCTGCTTTGACATTTAACATGGACATTGAGTGGTGTTTTTAAATTTGTGTCTTGGATTTTTGTGTGACATTTCCARCCACAGAGATGGTCTCTGGGTGGTATTGGTTGTTAGCAGTTCACTTTACACTCACCAGGTGGATCTTGCACARAAGCATTTTTACTGACAACCAAGAAAAATCTGCCTCAAAATGCTGTGGCAAAATTTTGTGTATTGAAACCATCCCAGACCAAACATTATTTGATACGTATGAATTGACAAAAAGAATCTTCAGTTAATGTACAAATTTTGRTTCTGATASAGATAGCAATGACAGRAAACAAAATGTTTTGAGACATTATAATTTTAGGATCCTAAATGGTCATTTTTAAAACTGGAAATGTRAGGTGCAGTACAAATGGTATCACTTCTTTATTTTWTACTGACACTMTAAGGTTTKATGTGGAATGTAGTTAGAAAATGGRGATCTGGTTGAATTCCAGGGCTTACTTATTAGAAGTTCAGGACTTTTATTCCCATTCCTGGCAATGCATGTGTCAGCTTCCTAATTCAGTTATATATTTGCCATCACCTTGCCTTGCCTGTTTAGCCCACAGGTTATTTAGGTTCTAAGTGTGCTCTGCCAAGTACTTTGCATGGCAAGGATCTGTCCCTGAGTGCTTGTTAGGCTCTGCTGTCCTAATGTTCATTGAAAACTTTATGTCAGCTGAGGATGTCAGTTAGTTCTTGGCACTAATTGATGTAACTGGGCTCAATTCACTTGATGTGATCCACAGTCTGCAGTGTTTAAGGATCACTTTATTTGTAACAACACTTTATGCAGCATCTTTGTACAGCCTCTGACATCTGCCTGAGGCATTTGCCATGTCATCAAAAAGCCACCTCTAACTTTTGATCACCCTGATGATGCACCCTGATGAGTTCCAGCAAAGAAATTCAGTTTTCTTAAACTGGTTTCAGAATAATGCTGCCTTTCACGGGATTAAAATTACTTTGCAGCAAACAAGTATTGCTAGAACAGCAATATGTGAGCAGAGATTAACGTTTTGCATGGTGGGACAAGTAATTTCAAGCCTGGCCATGTCTTGCCAAAAAATAACAAAGCKAAATGAAATTGATGGTAGGGAAATGACAGCACTCTCTGCACTTGCTAAATGCTTTTTCCTAGCTCTGAGTGCCCTCTCCCACAAGCTGTGGAGTCCTCAGCAAGTCACATTTCATCTTCAGCAAGGAAAAAGAGACATGCAGGCTGGTCCTTTTAAACCATTAATGAGAGACAAAGTGTCAGCATAAATGAGTGGGACAAACCCAGTATTTCACAAGGACCTATGGAGAATAGATGCACTTCATGTTTAAATAATYACAGACCCTTTTCTGTTCATAGGTRCTTAAATTACTTGAAAGTTGGGTGAATTCAGTACAGGGGGCTCTGTCTAAATATAATTGATGATGAGTKACTTAAGTAGGCTTTAGGTCTGTTCTTCAGCTTCCACTGCTTTTCTCAAGGTGACTGATGATAATTTACCATCAGCAATCCCTTGAAAGCTGGAAGCACCACTGATTTTGACCTMARTTTTCAAGTAAGGAATTGCCARTCCCTTCYCTGAAGSTKTCAGCTGCTGGGTGARARCACATGCAGCACTGGGCCTTCACTYTGAGMTGCCAATATAGCCAATGAATSAATGCTCTCCTTTTGCTAAACCCCCTGGGCAGGAGCTGCTGTAGCACTGTTTCTGGAAGTGGGGATTTCCAGGCGTCTCAGATCTAATGATTTTCCCAAGAGGAGGACTTGATGTGCAAATATTATTTAGCAGCAATGCCCAGTTGGCAGCAGACACAACAGATACCAATAGATGGTCTTGGCAAGGGTGGATCAAGTGTGAAGTCACACAAGGAAAAATATCGACGCCTACAAAAGCTGATTGAAATTSCCCACTGATTATTAGCTGTATAGGCTTAAGGATTTTAGTGCCAAGTGGAAGGTTCCATTCAACTCCTTTGTAGAATCCTAACTGCAAAGCTAATTGTTGTTATCTGCTGGCAATTCCAGCTGTCTTTATTGGRAACTCCAGGTATCTTTATTGCTGGAATCAACCTTAGGGGAAAAAAAATAAATTGCTGCCATACAGAAACATGCAGGCATACATACAGGAKAGGGAATATTAATGGCACACAGATGAGCCTTCCTTTAAGCCAAAAAGCTTTTTATAAGTGACTTGATCTTAAGGGTATTGAATTGGAGATTTTGGGTAGGATGAGCTAGAAAAGGTTACCTTACCTGAGGGTCTTCCAGAGAGCACTGACCTGTGCTCTCTGGAAGACCCTCTGGTAAGATACCTTACTCATTGCTGCCCCTGCCATGCTGCTTTATTTCTGCATGTTTCCTGGATTGTGCCTTCTTGGGCTCCTGGTTTCCTTCTCTTCTGCTGTTGTGAAGATCCCAGCAGAGAAAAGCTGAATACTTGAGTTCCTCCAATGCCTAATAAAGAAATAAAAGGCTATAGCCCAGAGATTGAGTAATAGCATCTACAGAATAKGTAGAATTTCCCTTGTAGTTTTGGGACTTTCTGAAGAAAGTTTCTGCATAAATACAGAAGATTTTCAAAGAATTTCTWAGCACTATGCACCTTTCTTTTCATTCTTCCAGCTTTATTTCCAATGGCTTTCAGCTTTTTCATGTGCAGTGGTTGCTCATAGTGAAAACCCCTAAGAGAAAAGGCAGCATAAAGCTTCTGAAAGTGTAACAGATGTTTGTAATATCACTGCCCTCTCTTCAGGGACTTCTGTAAACTGATTCCTTGCTGCASTCAGCATGTTAACATCCAGGAGCAGAATGTTGTGTGTGGAATTTATAATGGAACCAGGGATTCCAAAAATTGATCCACAGGGTCTTGTAACTACAGGAGCTCCAAACTATCCCTTAATCCATCTGCCTTGACTTTGCTGGTTTTCAAACACAACTCTGTTTTACAGCCTATTTGGAATAATTTTCACTTGGTACATCCTTACAAAGAGACTGTGGAGAAGAATGATTATCTGCCAAGCACTGATGTGCTTGGGAATATTCAGCACAAGCTTTCCTGTGTTACTTAAACGAATGGCTTAAGTTTTGTCACCCTTGAATTATGCATCACCACCTCTGTGTGGTGGAGGTGTGCAGTGCAATGAGATGGACAAAGAACACGAGGCAGGCAGCAGGGCATCCACGATGAATGAGAGAAGTAAGGCATTAGGGAAAGCCTGGAGTAAAATCAGGAGGGGCAAAAAAAAAATCTCTCTCAGGCGGCTGAGGTGGGAAAATGGAGTTGGTTTCATTTTCTTCTGTCTTGGCAGATGTCTGGGRCTGCTTGCAGAGGCTTAGAGGGAAAACCTACGTGCAAAATGCAGAAGTTTATGAAAAAGCATAAACTCCTCATTTCCAGTGTTCAGTTCTTTTATGGCACTATTTTATCTTCTCTGACTCCCTGTTATTTTCCACTGATTTCTCAGTCCTTCCTATGAGTAAAATGCACCCAGCATAGCTTTTTTTTGGCCCCTTTTTTCTTTCCTGATGGATTTCAGATGCTGCCCATACTAGTTTAGCTGCTGATCAGGCACTCTGTAAGGTTCTCCATTATCTCAGTTGCACAGTTACAAGATCRCCAGACTGTCTTGCATTGCTTTAAGCAACTCATGTTATTTAGCTTTAAGCACATATATTCCACTGTTCCACTGGTTTAGGAATGCTTCTTGTCTTCTGAATCCTCTCCTTTTTTTTTCCAGTTAAAAAATAAATATATTTTAGGTCACTATAGGTGGGATCCATATTTGAGAAYCTGCATGACAGCATCACTAGTTTTGTGGATACTGCATTATTTTTCACACCTACCAGAAAAACAGGATTGTTACATTACCTCAATTATTCCCACATCTAAAATCTTCTCCAAACTGTATTTGCAGAAAGATGTTCCATGGCCAAAGCATGCAGTAGGATAAAGGCATAATACACTTGTAGCACAATTTGGGAGGATAGATTACCATCCCCTCCAGGATTAAAAGTCTCTGTTTAGGGATTGGTTTTGTGCTTAGCATGCCAAGTGTTTGTTTATGCTGTTCGTCTCCCACAGTCATGGCCTGCCTGCCCTCTTTGTGGGATGCTGGAACCTCATCTACAGCAGAGGAGTGTTTGGAAGCCCATGTGTCTGAGCTTTGGCCTTTTGCATGGTCTCTGTTAGAGATTTGGGCAATTTTTGAAATTTCTGGCAACATGTTTACATTTTCTCACCAGCAACCTCTCAAATCCCTGTCCTAATGATGGGTTTGACCTCTGCAATTCACAACAGCACTGAAGCATTTACCTTGCTGTGCTTCAAACTGTTCCTTTTCAGGATGAGGCTGAGTAGGTAGGGAAATGAATCCCACATGTGTAAGCATATTCAGCAAGAAATGCTAATAATCCCACACTGCTGGATGATGATTTGTCTTTTTGGTTTGCCTTTGGTGAGGCCCTGAGGAATTTGCACAAATCCAGAGGCAGGCAGGAGTAAAGCAATGATGAACGGCTCCCTTGGGTTAACCACTAAGCAGCAGCCCCAGTTTAAGTGATGAACCAAAGGTATTAAAATGATACTTGCACAAAAGTCAGAGATGCCTTCTCARGGTGCTTCAGCACTGACAATTACCTGTGTTAGTGAAGTGTTTGCAGAGGGGCTTGCTGGATSCAGCTCAGGCCACCCCAGCACCACCAGTACCACCTGAACTCTTCCCACCTCAATGAAGGCAGAGTTTTTTGCACTGTGATTTATCAACCCATGCTGTTTGGATGAAATACAGTTGTGATTTGTACACTGGCTTTTCAAAATATTTTCACTCTTGAAAAAAAAAAAAACCCTGATTGACACAGAATATGAGCCATTGGATTGTAACACACTATATTTTGCTAAGAACAGTCTAAATATGCAAATTTATAGGAGGGGAAGCAATATTCTTACTGCTGTTTGGGATGGGTTTCATGGAAAGAATTCTCTTGCCACTTGTTACAGAGAAGAAGTAATAATTTTGCTTTGTCTTTAGGAAGGAAAAAGCCAGCCTTTTTTCTACATGTTACAAAGTAGATTGCATAAATTGGTTGATTTTCAATGCCTCTTTCCCCATAACATCTTAGGAGAGGAAAAGATTTCTAGTGTCACACCAGAGTTTAATTGATGCAGCCCACATCCTAGGCAAGCTCCCTGACCATTCAATTACCATATAAATAAGAATGTGCAGATCTCCCCTCATATCAGTATCTTGCTTTTTTTGTTGTTAACAAAAATATGTTAATAACTAAGAGCAGTTTCTGATTTGCATAATGACATAATGCTTCTGTGAAATTCAGATGGTGGAATAAGGCCTTGCTTTAAAAGTTTGCAATTTCCCTGGAGTTCACCAACTACCTCTGCTCAAGGGGAAAAAAAGGCAAATGGGAGACTTCAAGCCTCAGCAGCTGATGGGGTGCTGCTGTGGTTTACAAATCTGTGTAGGGAGATGAAACATTCAGGTCCTCTGCTGCCTTTTGTTCAGAAGACTCTCATTGATGGGAGAGAGGAAAAGGCCCAGTGGTGTGTGATTTTAGTCAGTCTTGTTTTTTCCTGCCTCTCCAGGTGGAGGTGATCCTTGGCAGGTGGAAAAGATCCCCAAGGAAAGAAGCACCCCTCCCTTCTTTAGACATGGCCATAAGAGAGGCAACAGATCTGAGTGAAAATTAATTCTGTGCAGGGCACTAATATTAATTGTCCAAGCTGGAAATGAGTGAGGGGATTCAGTGCTAAGCTGTCTCCACTGCAGGCCATTCCTCCTCCTGGTGGGTTTAGTGCTGGCCAAATGCCAGTGCACCCACTGGAATTATTTACTCATTTTCTGYTGCAAGAGAAGGATTAGGAAGAGGGCAAAGCACTCTTTAAAGGTATAGAGAACCTTTATTAACAAAAATCAAAAGAAAAATAATAGGAAATCAGAATAAACCTTCAGAACATTTCTCCTCCCCTCAACTTGTCTTTGTTTTTCCTACTGACAATGTAAAGAGACAAATTTGGTTTTTCAGTCAGATTACCACTTTTCAATAATCTTTCTTCAGTCTTCTTAGGGAGAGGAGACTCTCCTGCCATGCCATGGAGACTTTTCCAYAAGAAACAGTGCTCTCATGGTTTTAATTTCACAACTAGCAGCTGCCTGGAAATCTGCAATCCTGAAGCCCCTCCCATGGTTTGGCWCTGTCAGTGGTGCTGTTAAAACTGCAGGCAGTTCTGAATCAGCTGTTAAAAAATCAGCTTCCACTAGGTGGAAGGCTCTTCGTTCTGTTTGCTCCTCCTCTCTTCTTCCACCTCACGGGGTCTGGAACCTGGAAGCCACTGGGCTTTGATTGCAGCCCCATGTCACCTGGAAAAGCACCTGCATTGCATCAACAATTCACTCTGCAAAGACCATCTGATCTTCTCTGTCTGATTTTCTAAAGGTGTGCTTTGCACATCTCTCTGAAAAATCCAAACTGTTAATTACTGGCTCCRAATGATAGATATCTTGAAGCTGAAAGCAAGAAAAGTATCAGGCTTTTCTCAATAATGATTTGTTTCTCCCAGATGAATTCCTCAAAGCATCTATGTCTTTCTGTCACTTTCACTGTAGAATAAGAATCCAATACCGTTTGTCTAGAGAGGAAAATAATGTATGCTGTATGCACAATTGCAATGGTGCTGATGGAGGAATGTGTAAATAGATGTGCTTGTATTTGCTGCCATCAGTCTTTGTGCAATAAAATCTGCAATACTGCAATAGTTGTGCTGTAACAAGGACCTGTTTCATTAGCATGGTTTTCCTGTCAGTGGGATAAGGTTTAGCTTAACCATCTTTATCAAATTGAAAAAAAAATTAAGTCAAGCAAGCATGGCACTGATATAGAAATGAAAAACCACATYAAGAAAATCCAGTGTGAGTTCTCTTTATATACCTTCTGGGACATTGGTGTAAACTTGGATTCCTAATGAAATGCATCATTTTGAAGACCCAAACACATCATTCCATAATAGTTTGATGGATTCAAACTATAGAAGTTTCAGTGTAATAGATAGAAGTCAGCAGAAGCCATATGGAGAATGAATGGGATTGCCTTGCTTTGTTGCCCATTATCATCTTGTTCAAGTTCCATATGGTGATTGAGCTCTATTTCCATAACTTTTATGTGTAGGCAGCTATATTATTTGAGCTGTTAACCAATTAATATAAATCTACTGCCATATGTGCTGATTCTACTGTTGGCTGTCATATTTGCATGGAAACTGGTCTGGGAATTTTTGTTCTCTGTTCTGTTCTCTCTCTGGGTCCTTGGGCTGCAGCATGGACCAGGACACTCTACATAGTTTTGTTGGATTAATGTTTTGCTACCCTGAAGCAAGAAGTTGGGGTTTTTTGCCTTCCCTWAGCCTGGAGGCTGTACCTGGAATCCTCTTGGCAGGTTTTTGTTGTTGTTGGGGTTTTTTTCCCTTGAACTTTTTATGGCTTTGGGGTTTTTTTTGGTCTGTCTGAGGAGTCAGTAAGTAATTTTACATTAGGTGGCTCTCATTTGCAACTTTAGAGAAAGTAACTTTTAGAAATAGTGAATTATGTTCCTTAAGCATACCTGTTCATAAATTACAGCTTTAGAGATGCCAAACAGCATGCATTCAGTTCTGGTTAATTTGAAATGAAAAGCTAGAATATATGCACAGTGCAGAGTCAAAAGGGGTAAACCCTCCCATATAGCACTCTCTTATTTTGAACAAAAATAAAAMCAGCATAACTTAGTAATTCTAAGTAAAAACCTGCAGCTTGATGCCATCTCACTGTTTTATCATTAAAACTTGTTTTTAGTGTCCAAAGTCTAGTCTATACTTATCTTTRCATGCTGCCTACAGAATCCTGATCAGCTGTGAGCACAGTTAAAATAGCACAGGTGGTACACATCTTGCACAGACATTGTGCCAAAAGCAGAGGAACAGCTGAGCTGGCACCAAGGTTCTTCCAGCAGCAATCCTGTGATCCTCAGAGTCATGCCCTGATTTCAAGGAGACCAGGAGCTTCCTCCTCCAAATTTCAAGRTAATCTCCTTTTAAAAACTGAGCTCACAGTATGCAGTTCACATAAAGCCACCTCTAAACAAGCTGTTTACTCAGACACACAAATGGATGCAGAGATGAGGTGCAAAGGGGGGAGTTTCATGGTGCCTAAAGATTATAGAAGTGCATTGGTCCAGCAAAAAAACCAAAATCTGGGTTTGCCTCCCCACCCCTCCCATTTGTGCTATTGCTCTGAGGAATTAAATGTCACTCTCAGCAAGGATCTCACCATGGTCTTCTCCACATGAAAGTAATCAGTCTGGAGTCTGGGATCATTTGGGAGTTAATTAAGGAAGTGGCAAAGTCCATGGAAAGAAATCTCTTTAAAGACCAAACTAAGAGAAGAACAGATCTCTCTGGGTTCTGTAGGATGAACTTTAATACTTTATTCAGCCATGAACTTCACATCTACATTTTGTTTTGAGGTGGCAGTTGGCTGCAACTGGAGATGAGCAAAAGGGTTTTGTTTTAAATCARTAAGATTTGTCCATTCACTGGACATGTTTAGGAAGAGGAAAGAAGAAGCAGAATTCTTCAATTGCTTTTTTAAGTTGCAGAGTATTAATGCAATAAAAATAAAAGCATAAAGAAATTAATTTAAAATGGAAAAGGTCTATGCAAAGCAAGGACAGAGCTTTCAGGTTGCATGCAAAAAGTCTCAAAGGCWTGATTGTAAGGAAATCTGGGAACTAGGCAATCTGTGTAGTTCTGCAGAAGAAACCAGTGAGGTAGACTTTGAAATAAARCCCACACATTTGGCTTTTTGGGCCCAAGGGGTTCGTCTAAAATAAACAACTGGCATGCTGGAACTTAATTTCAGGTCAGATCTAGTGGCCACAGCAGTCCGAGAAACACTGAAAAGTACAGAGATTTTATGTGGGACTTGTATGTGGAGAGAAAATGGACTGATCCAAGCAGCTGCAGGCTCTTTATCTGACCTCATTAGTACACAAAGCTTTAGAACAAATGCTGAAGGAAAACTAATTAAAGATGTGGAAATACATGAAAACCTCGTTAAAATGCAGCAGTACTTCCACAAAGATAGAACATACCAGACTAAGCCACTGTGATAAAGTCTGATAAATCATTCTCTTAGACAATGTGARTACAGTAGATGAAATCTATCTGGACTTCAGTGAAACATTTGAGAGGTTGCCACATGAGAAAATATTAATTAAGATGGAGAGATGTGGATGAATGCAAGGAATGAAAAGTGAGGACAATAGCATGTGCTGAAAGGAGGAGTCTTGGTGGAAAGAGGTTACTAAAGTGGTTCCATAGGGACCAATCTCAGAACTAATCCTGGCTAAAGTTTTATTAGTGACCTTGGCAAAAAAACATGTGAATGCTAATGAAATTTGCTGATGACATAAACCTGCTGTTACAACAGATAAAGATTGGAATACCTCATGGAAAGAACTGGGTGAGTCTGCAGAAAAGAAGCTATGTGCAATTTATTAGAAAAAATGCAAAGTTGTGCCCTTAACAGAAGTTCCTTTCAATTTTAGTAAAGTTGGGGGGGAAGAGGGTGGACAGAAGAAAGACAAAGCATTGCCAGTTGCAGTCTGCAGTGCCAGTTCTGTCAGGTGGGCACACGGAGCTGTCTGGGCAGTCACACCCTGCAGCCACAGCCCCCCTTTCTGAAGGCTGGCACCAGCAGAAGCCGGGGGAGGTGAGTCTGGCAGGATTTTCCTGCAGCAGTGGAAGCATCTGACAGTTTCTGACTTKGTGGTGCAGTGGCCTTGTGCCTCTAATTGTGGGTGTTTTCCCCCWTACCATTGATTTATCTCAGCTTATTTCCCATTCATTTACAGGCAATTTCTGAGTGTGAAAGTGAGTTCCGGGGAGTGTAAAGAAAACAGCATCATACTGATGAAACTGTGGGACAGAAGAGAAACTTGGGAGTCTTTTGTCAGGATGATTCTGCTGCTTTGGACCTGTCCTAACTCTGTGGGGACACGAGTAGACCTGGAGGAGCTACTGGTGTCACACAGCTATGCAGAATTATACATGGCAAAGGGTAAATGTCACTTTTTAAAAATTATTATTTTATTTTTTCTTGCACAGGCTGGCACCTAACAGTGTGCAGGGATTGCCTGCTCYCTCCTCGGGCTGTGGGGGCAATGCCACCGAGCCCTGCAGCACCGAGTGCCCTCCTGGGACGAGTGACCCACGCTGGCTCCCCCGGGGCTCTGCACCATCTCCCGGCTCATCTCCCCGCCGCAGTCAGGTGGCGGTGCTGCAAAAACTGGTAAGCGTTATAAATTAATAGCCAATTTTGAATTAATGTAACACATTTATTACAAAATTGCAACATGAAAATCCGAGAAAGCCACAGACAAAAGTCAGCGCCGAGCCCGGGGTGGGTGCTGGGTGAACTTTAGACTCTGCCTTTATCACACCGTGTCTCCCTCAGTTCACGAAATCTGCTTTAGCGGGGTCCGTTTTTATACAGGTTTTCGGCTGGACAGTGGGTTGTTACATTTCTTTTCTCCTTTCTTGCTCTTACATATTCATGTAGCCTCTTTTACTCGCAGTCGGTCTATTGAACAGCTTTCCGGGAAGGGACGGGTGCCTGATTCCATTTACGGGAACTCGGGATTGGGACGCAGCCCTTGCCGATGGAGATTAGAAGATACGCATCAGGTGTTGATCAGCTGTTCCTTGTTAGGCCCATCTCAGGAGGCTGCCCCTCTTCTCTGGGTGCCACCCTTTCGATTGCAAATAGGTTTCTTGCCGTTACTGGCAGGGGCAGCACAACCTCTGAACACACTTTTCTTAGGCACGAGTGATTTTATACCGTATAATACAAYGAAACACGAATTATTCCGTAACATATATCACAGTAAGTGATTTATTCCCCCTCCCCTGAACAACCGAGCGGCAGTAAGAGGAGATTGATTAATCTCCACACCCTCCTCTCGGCTTTCCCGGCTGGAGCCGCTCTGAGGGCGGGGGCCGAGCCCCGCCGCCTTCCGCCGCCGCCCCGGGAAGCGAAACCGAAAGGGCTCCGAAACCGGGCTCTGCTCCGGCACCGGCCTCTGCTCCGCCACACGCACCTCTGGGAAAAGGTAAAAGGCAAAAAAAAGGCTTCCTAGAGGGAGAGGGGCTGGGAGAAGCGCGGGGGCGGTGGGACTCTGTGGGCTCCTCCAGAGAGCGCTTGGGAGGCGGGTATGGATACATGGATCTGTGTGGGGATGCGTCAAACCAMGCACTTCGTGCTTCTCGTTCTGGCAGCCGGCTGCGCTGCCCTTTCACCCCAAAGCAACATTTTTGGAGGGTGTGAAGTTCTCTAAAGGGGAACCGACCATTTGGGTGGTCTGGGAKCCACGTTTTGCCCCATCGGGCAGCRCCGAGCTCAGCCGGCCGYGGCACGGCCAGGTGTGTTCCTTGTGCAGGACTCCTTCATGATTACTGTCTCCCACAATAACGGGGTTCAAAAGTTATGGAAAGAAAGCCCAAATTTTAAAGAATTGTTCACGGGCTTCATATATAACCATAGGAGATAACCCACGAAGTTGGTTTTTTCCCGTCTTTCTTTCTTTCTTTCTGGGGTAAGATATGTTTATTTCTCTTAATTTACTTAATTGTCTGCTGTGACTTAAACCCCAGCCGRCAATTAAATAAACACGATGCAGCTGCTTGCTCACCCTGCCCCCCTCAGAGAGATGCGAATGTTGATACTGTAGTAGGGAAGATTGATATTGTAGTAAATATTATATGAGGCTGTTACTTTACCMCGATGTTTTACACTTCTGTTTGAGAACGAGTTGGGGTTGTTTGCTCAAGGACAGCACAGCTGAACAGGATTCTGTACGTGTTTGGTGGGTTTAATTGTGTGCAGGTGAATCTGCACTCCGGTGGATATTCCCAGTGACTTTGTAGGAGACTCTGTGGGACAAAAAGTTTCTGCACATTATTCCTCCTGCGGAACTTGACCTTGTGTTGTTGCACTGACAAGAAACAGAAAGTGGAGTGGCAATTGCAGTGAGCATTCCGTGGTCTGGATGTGGTACAAGTTGTGCATCTTGAGACTGAGCACTCTTGGCCATAACAGACCTCTTGGAGAACATCTCCAGCAATATACTGGTGTGCTGTGCTTTCAGGGTTCTGGTTCCTCCTCTTTGTTACCAGCCACTTGAAAATGATTTCTCGTCACCCGTGCTGTGACAGATATTTACATGTCGTTAGTTCACTGTTAATCACTCTGTATGTGTTACATCGTGTATTTGGCGTGTAGTTAAAATCCATTTCGTTGTGCGTGTGCATCAGGAGCCGAATTTATGTKGTATATGGAACCTTTCCAGATATCTGTGCAATGACGCTGCTACTTTGTCACAAGTTTTCCAGGCGGAAGGTGACACAAAGTTTAGTTAAGGCTGATTTCATTCCTGGGGGAGCTGTGGTAGGCTGTGAGTGCAAACTAGAACCGGTTCCTCTTGTTTGCTGCCCTAGCATTCCTGCAATTCCTGCCATCCAGCCCCCCTTCCCAAGACACCCTGGGAGAAGTCCACCAACAGACTGAAAGCRTTCAGGCCGGACAAAAGAGGTCCAGCCTCTTCCCACACTTTAACAGCAGGGAAGCAGCCCATTCCCGGCTGGATCCTGTTCCCTTCCCACAGGGATGGCCGAGGGGACAGCCAGGATTCCCGTCGTTGCTGCAGTATTTTGTATCGATGTCCTCTCTGGCCATTTGGCTTTCCTTTTATTTTTAACCCTGGTGAGCTATTGGCCTCTTACTCTGCGAGCTCAGTGATGGCTCAGCTTCTCATSAGGACTTGAATAAACCCAGCCTGGATGTCTGGACACCGAAGTAAAGCTCCTCATGGAGCAGGATCAGGGTCACTGAAGGGAGGAGCCTTATTGCAGACACCAAAACCTCTCCCAAGGAGGTGTGACCCCTGATTTTGGGGGTGTTTTGGCATCTAAGTGTGATATTTGCCACTGAAGTGTTATGGACCTTCAGGATGCTGTTTAAAAGGGCATGCTGTTTTAGCMTCTAATCGAGGAGTTTGATAAGAGTTCTCTGAGTAGATTGGAGTCGATCACTGATGTTTCTGTGACCAAATAAATTACTTTTAAAAGTTGCTCTGACACAAGTAATTTATTCCAATTTCTTCAGAGAAAAGTATACTGTAACACTAGGTGTGACTTTATCAAGTGATTTTTTTTGTGTGATTTTTTTGTTGTTGTTAGAGCAGGAATTCAAATAGTAAATAAGCATGGGGAGATATAAGCTATATTTTTAAAGTTCTCCTGGACTGAATAAATGTTTCATGGTAGTACCTGGAGATGGAAGGGGTGATGGTAAGCCTGGGTATTTTGGCAAGAATTAGAAACCCTGACCTGTGTTACATAAATATAAGAAGAACAAGAATTTATTTTAAAAGTCCAAATTTATTCCACCCAGAGGAATCCCTGGTGAATAATTATGCAATTAAAAGAACTCTTTTTATCACACTACACCATCCCTTTGTCCAGTAACTTGTCAGAGAAATTTAATTAAAGCCYACAATCTTTAAAACTTGTCTGCAACTGAAAGTGTGTAATCCCTTGAGATGGAAGCTAGTTAAACAGGAGTTCAGCCCAACATAATTCTGCCATATTCWTGTGTATTACAGCAAATTAATTTGGAGAGCAAGTTCCATAAGGCTTTCTGTCAAGTTCCATGACTGATCATTAGTGTTTATTATGATTGCATTATAGTAATTTTTGTTTAGTCAATAACCAGTTATGCTGAATCCAAAAAGTGGTGTCGTGTATTTATTGCAACCACTTATCCATGTTCAGATGATTTTGTCCTAATGATGAGCAAGCTTACATAAGGCTTTCTGTCTCCTGCTTATACATCAGGCACTTTTTTTTAACCTCATGTGCTTGCACTGTGTCAGATGAACAGGTGTATGCGATAAGAAAACAGCTGAACTGTTTCAGGCAGCACAAAAGTGTTTCCAAAATCTCTTTGCTACTAATGGCTAGAAACAGTCCCTTCCCAGAAAAACCTCCAGGTGAAAAGAGAGAATAGCCAGCTGTACCCTTGCCCTGAGCTGTGGCAACTCCTTTGTCTCTCTTAAGTACCCCGTTATTGTGTCCTAGCAACATGGGGGAAATTCCCTGAGAGAAACGAAAGCAAGAATCCTAACAGTAAACTTGCATTGAACTTTTCTAAGTAATAGTCTTTTAATTTTAAATATTAATTTACCAACTTGCGTGCCATCAGCATTCCAATTCTTTGGTTTTTTTTGGGGGGTTTTTTTCCAAGTTGTTGAATTATTTCAGCAGAGAGGAGCCCAAAGAATCAGAGCTCTGTGTGTGCTCTCGCTGTCACTCTGAGTGTCTGTTTGCTGATTTTCAGCGACGTGTTGCCAGCAAAGAATGGCAGGTCAGTAAAGAATATGAAAATAAACTGTGCCAAATACCTGAAACCGACTGATAATGAGAAATACAGACTTGTGGCTTGGTAGACATTGTGTAGGAAATACGCTGAGGAGAAATACTATTTCGGGAAGATAAGCTAGGGGAAGACAAGGAGAATGTTTTGAAAACATTTTTTCATTATGAAAAAGTACATTATGCACTCAGCTCATGTATTGCCGTGTTTATAGATGCTGTAGCAAATTTCCTGCAGTATTACAAATAATAAAATGATCTCCTGAAAGCCCTTTACCTGGTTTTGTATCTGATACCCCTCAGCAGATATTGGCTTTACACAGAATTCTCATCCTATCAAAATGTAAATTGCAGGCTGGTGTTACACGGTGAGCTGTGTCAAGCCAGTAACAAAGAATATCAGTGAAAGGCAAGAACATCGGGGGGGGAAAAGAAATGAAGAGAAACCACGCTATTTACATTTGAAGAAGAACATATCTGACAGCTGAGTGAACAAAGAGAACAGGCATTAAAGACGCCTGTGCCTTGACAAATGTTGGAGSAATCTCTTGCCTTTGTTTGGGCTCTCTGAAGATGGGAGTTCATTACCAGGCAGTTCTGTGTGCGACTGCCTCCATCTCCACTGAAGTAATAATCCTTTAGAGATGCCAGTAAGTAATCACCTTGCCTCTGGAGGAATACAGGCTGCAGTATTTTGTAAAATACTTTCCAAATTATTAATAACAGGCTTGTCGTTTGGGTCTTTTCAAGCCTTTTTTTTTATTTTTTTAATTACCTTTCTGGTGGGATGGGTCTGGGGAAGACCCTGAGTGACTTTACTCGAAACAGTGATTCCTGTCCTGGAACACTGTTAAGGAGATTRTGTTATCTCCCAGGAACAGATAAGGCCGTGGTCAACAGGAAATCAGTTTCTGAAGGTGCTATACTAAGTTTGCCTCTTAACTGGAAACTTTCTAATTGTTGCCCCGAGGGAACACTAAGCTGAAAACCAGGCAGGTGGCTTCTTCCCCACTTCCCTTATTCTTTGATTCCGTGTAAATAATTTCCAGCTCCACGGTAACTTATTGTGTTACACGTTTGTAAATGTTTTAATGCTATCACAGTTGCTCTCACTGGTACAATAACTTGGCTGTTCAAAAGCCAGATGTTTTGCAGCAGGTTTCAGGGGAGATTTAAATCTGCCCTCTCTAGACTGAGCCACTACTTTTAGTGTACTTAATGCTACTTTTACTGTAGCATTACCAATTCGTATGAAGGAGAAATTGGGTTTTGTCCCATACTATGTATTGAAGGATTGTATTTATTTTTTTTCCCTTCAAGCAGAGGGTGAAGGAGATGGCTGTTTTTTTCTTCTATAAATTTGTTGTGTATCAGTAAAGCCTTACAAAAAAGCCTTGTAAAATCATGGCTCAGGTGTGGCACTGTTTGTCTTGACTTTGATAAGGCTTTCTGTTCTCTTGGGAAAGGGGAATTATTAGAGCCATAAACACCATGTAGGAATGTTTTTTCCTTCACTTCCCAGAATGCTGGGAGTGAGAGGCCGATAGGGGCAGAAACTCTGCTCTGAGGAGTGCTTGGTGGTGTGGCTGCTTTGGCTTTCCTCCTGCGTGTTCCCAACACTTTCCCAAAACTTTCCCATAGYAGAAACATACACAAACTGCAGTGTGTGGAATTGTAGTGGTTTTGGTTTGCCAATTTTTCATTTCCCTGGCCAATGCACCAAACACTGTGGTGGGTTAAGAACCCACTAGAATTACTCATTTTCTGTTGCAAGATAAGAATTAACATGAAAGCAAAGCAGGCTCAACACTTTAAAGGGTATAAAGAACACTTTATTACAAAACTACAAGGAAAAGAAAAAAATTAGTACGAATCAGAATAAAACCTTCAGAACACTTCTCCATCTACAAGCTACTTTTCTTTCCTACTGACAACGTACAGAGATGCAACTTGGGACTTAGGTCAGTTTACCACCTCTAAAATAGTCTTTCATCAGTTCTCTTAGGGAGAGAAGTCTCTTTTGCTCTCCACAAGAAAACAGTTCTCTCATGGCTTCAATTCTCATGAACAGCAGCTGCGTGGAAATCTGCATCCATGAAGTCTCTCCCATCTCATGCAGCCTTCCCAAGCTGTGCTCATGGGCTGTGTCARACTCATGGGGCACTGTTTTAAGGGAGAGCTGTTCAAAGCAAAGGTTCTCTTCATCCATCTCTGAGATCTTCATCTCTAGCAACRGAGGTCTTCTTCTTCCCTGGGGGCAGAGGGTTTTGATCACTCTCATCTTCTCTCTGTTCAAGCTTCTCATAAGATCACAGCTACTTCAAGATTTACTGCTTCAGCACAAGTGCCTTTGCTCGTGTCTGCAATTTGAACACTCCATCTCCCCACACTGTTTTCATGAATTAAAGGGATATTCCAGTGTATCAACAGTCCATCACTGTGGCCTTGCAAAAGAATTTCAGCCTAAGGCTAAGGCATCTTCTGATTCTCCTCCCATCTGGAACTTTATTATTAATTATTTATTAATTATTATTTATTCATTGTTTGGTTTGGTTTTGGTTTTTTGGGTTTTTTTTTGTTTTGTTTTGTTTTTTAGATTGGAGTTTTAAAATACTTTTTTATAACACTCTTGTAGTAAGAAAACAGTAGCCAAATGTCGATGACATTTTTCCTCTCCAGCAACTGGGCAGTAGGATTTCTGGGTGCATTTCTTGTTTTCTTTTGCTGCCTGTGCAGTGCACAAAATGTGCCACATTGTGCTGAGAGCTTCCTTTGTTTGTTTTTGTGTAGGGCTGACCCAAGGATCATTTTGTGCTTCGAGGATCTGTTTGCAAGGCTTGTTCCTGAGGGGAGCCATGTCTGAGGTTGACTATGAGAAATTGGCTGAAATAGGTAAATATTTTTGTGATGTTTCAGATGGCACCTGTGTAGAGTTACAAGTGATTTAACAGAGTATCTTGAGTAAATGAGAGTCTTTGCCCACAATCTATTATATTGTGTGAATAACTGCTGTACAAATAGCTGTGCATATTCACTTTGCTTCTCTGGGTGTTTGGAACATTTCAAACTTGATTGGTTTTTGTATTTTTGAACCTCCACTCCCTTTTTAATAACACAGCTCCCCCTTCACAACCCTACAGATGATGAGCACCTGCTATTTCTTTTTTCTCTTTGAAACTTTCTTGCCTTAGGTGGTTTCAGTGCCCAGACATAAAGAGAACAAAAACAAAAAAAAGGCAAAACCCTAATAAACAAAATTGTGCTTTACTTTTTCTGAGCTTTGACAAGACTTGAATATGTTTATGAAGAAAAAATTGTGGAATTTATCTACTGCATTATGTTTGTATTTTTATTCTTCCCAGCTCTTGGGAAACAAACCATTCAGTAAAGTGAAAGAGTATTTCCCAGTTAAGGTTAGTGTGGCTTTTTATATATGATAAGCTTTTAAAAGGTAGAAAAATAGCCATTTTGTAGATAATAATAGTTTAAACATTTTTGTGTATATGAAGAGGACTCTAATGGTGTCTGTCTAAAGCAGATTTTTTTTTCCTGTTGGACTGCTGGTTTATTTTCTGGGAAGGCTTTTATGTGAATTCAGACATAACAAACCCGAGAAGTCCTGGGACAAGATTGATCAACACTGTCTTGCTCTTTTCAATATTGACTAGATTTTAATTCTAATATCTAGTGCAGAATCTCCTGAAACCAGGAGAAGGCTGCCCATTTTATTGGGATTTTACCAGGCTTTTGAGCAGGGATTTATACCCTTGCTTGGCCTCTGGCTGGAGAATATCCTGGATGGACATTTGGCTGCCTTGCTAGTCCAGATTTGGAAGGTTAAAGCATTTCAGGGGGACAGTGGAATTTGGGGGAGCTGAGATGGAGACTTTTTTTCAGTTTGTTACCTTTATGCAAGCTGTGAATCTGCTCTGGAGGGTGCTCTCATGAGCTGTTAGTGTGGAGCAGCTGCCAATGCATGGAGCTCCAGCTTCTCTSTTTGGGCAGCCTGGAAATAAAAGGCAGGAAATTGTGGATGGATCCACACAGGCTAAGGGAGTGTAAAAAATGGTGAGACAACACCAGCAGTCATGAACAGCAAGGTCTCAGCATGCCAGCTGTCCAGCAGAGAGATTTCTGTGAGCATCACAGGRGATACTGATCTTAAGGAGTCTGTGAAGGTGTTGGGGTATTGAAGAATTTTTCCCCACTCAAGAGAAAGCATAAAGAACAAGGAACTGATTTGTAACTGCAATGAACAGTAATAAAGGCCTGTGGTTTTGTCAAACTGAGCAAAGATTCAACCTTTCAATAATGCATCAGAGGCAGAAGCTTTTCTCTGTTCATGAGCACTTCTGTGTTCCTGCTTGCTCCTTTAGAGCTGCAGAAAGATGAAATGGATGACACACACTCAGAGCAGGGAGAAACATTCCTGCCTCCACCAGCTGAGGATCCTGAGCTCARTATCAACCACCCATACTACGATGTTGCAAGGCATGGCATCATCCAGCTGGCAGGTATGTTTGGAAACTCCTCTGCTGTTACCTGACCACACACATTGTCCCATTTCCTCACTGTACTCAAGGTGAGACACAGGAATCATGCTGCTGCTTTCAGCTTTCATGCTGGAAACAGCTGACTAGTAATATGTGAACTTAGTGCTCTCATCTGTAGATGAATTAGGGGCCAAATAATTAAACTTGCTTTAAAACAGAACTACAGCAATATCTTATGATCTAAGGCCTAACTGTGACTGTAGCACCCCTGTACTTCATTTGTGGTGAGCTGTGTTGTTTGCTAAATCATCTGAAGAGTTGTGCAGCCACACTTCATCATTTTTGCTGTCTGCCCTGCAAACAGTGTGCAACCAAAGGGATATGGGTTAAATATATAAATACTAACAAAAGGCAGCTGACATGAATTTTAAATGCATTTATCACCTGGATTTCTGCTGTGATTTGGAGAGAAGTTATGGATATATGTCACATGTTTCAATATTGGATCCTTTAATGTTTACAGTTACTTATTTTTAAAATATTCTTGCAACATATAAGACATACAGCCATATTTAGGATATAAAAAGCACCTATTTAAAGTGTGCATTGCCTATATTTTTTTACTTTTGGTTTATTTTTAGGATAAATGTGCTTGATAAAATAGTATTAATAATCACAATCCTGAACTAAAGAAATTAATACAATAAGAAACAAATAGTGATATTTAGTCTTTATCCTAATGATGTGTAAGATTGTGTTATATTGTATACACATTTTGTATTTTATACTTTAGGTGCATAAGCCTGGGTTACAATTTCTCAGGAAAATTATGGACCCAGGTTATAAACCAGTGGTTCTAGTGGTTTTTTTGCTGTGAGATAGGAGAAGCAAAGCAGGCTCAAACTGAAAAGATACAGTTTTATTCATACACACTAAAGAGAAAGAAAATGAATAATCAAAATGAAACTTTCAAAACACTTCCCCCTCTCCCATCAGCTTCTTTTCTTTCTCACAGACATTGTATAAAAGCAAAACCTCAGAACTTAAGGCCTGTACTTCTTATAAAATAATATTTCATCAGTCTCTTTAGAGAGAGAAGTCTCTTCTGGTTATGGTAACAATCCACAAGAAAGAAACAGTCTGCTTGTGGCTCAGCTCTCACAGGAACAGCCACCCAGGAGCCTGTCACTGTGGTTCTGCCATCAGCTGCACTTGGGCCATGAGCTCTCTGCATTCTGGGGTGTTATTTTTAAAATGAACAGTTCAGGTGCAAAGGATGTTCTTCATCCCATTCAAGGGCAGAGATGTCTCTCCTTCACTGGCCCAGAGGCTCCTCAAGCACATCTCGCACTGCTCAAAGCACTGGCACAAAGGACTTTATCACATCAAGCACCTTGCTCAAACACCTCAGGGCACCACAGGGTCACTGCTACATCAATATTCACCTAGTCCATTGCAAATACCTTTGCTCAGAGCCACCAATCTGAACAATCATTTCTCCAGTTCATATTTTCCATGGTTTAAAGATATATTCTGGCATATTATAGTCTGTTACAACAATTCACAAAAGATTTTCAGCCTAAGGCTTCTTCTCATCTCCTCATCCCTTAAGATACAACATCTCTTTCATAGAGGAGATTATGAGCTCTTCAGAATTCCTTCCCTTCTTGGAAGATGACAGTCCCTTTGGAAAGAAATAGCTTAAAATTTATTTGTACCCAGTTTGTAATGGCTTTCATGTATTTGAGTAAGACAAAGTGTGAGTTCAGTGCTGTGTTACAGCAATTCAGGAAGCTGTTCATTCATTTTTATTCAYTGATTGAAAGACAATGAGATGTATTGCTTGAAATGAATGAAGAAAAAAAAGATTCTAGGTGAAAATATTTGCAATAATTTATCCATCTGTTACAGTAATCTATTTCCAACTGTTAATTTAAAAAAGACCAAACCCACACTAGAATTCCTYCTTGCTTTTCATAAATTAAAATTACTTATACCTGATTTCCATGACAATTGCTTTGACTATATGCAAAGGAGATCTTTTGAGTTGCATTCATACTGTGTGAAAATACAATTAAAAAAAAAAAGAGAACATTTTAAAAAGATATAAACTTTATTAGATTTGGTTTTGTCACAAATCCCAATGTGCAGCTGATGATTCCAAGCACATGTAAATGGAASAGTGCTGGTTCTTTTTATTTCTGTTTCAATCTGTTTGCCTGAAAGCAAACTCAGGATTATTTTCCTTTGGGGCTACAAGGAGGGGACATATGAGCATATCAGAGTCATCAAACTTCCCTATTTTCTGTGGTTGGCTTCTATTATGTGATTGCAGACAACTTTTTTGCAGTACCTTGTTTTGAAAGTGTAGTTATTTTRTAGGAGTCTGTTTTTGCTGCTTTGTGCTTTTATAAACTGCCAGTGGCATTCTTTTATGCATTAAACAGAAATTTTAGTGGAATCCAAGTCCACCATCATTTTAAATCTTCATTTTCCTCCTTAGCCTTTTCTTGCTTTCCTATTTAAATTTGAATATTTCAGGTATCCAGGTCTTTGTAGTGACTGTCCATATTTTTTCCAAAGGTCTAATTGATTTCACACCCCTTTTTGATTTTGAACCAGTGCATTGRGAACTGATTACAATAGAATGTGGATCAGACAGTGAAAGGTAAATTTGTAATTTAGGTTTTTTAACTTGTAAGGAGAAATTGTAATGAATTATCTAATTAACCTGAGGCACAAGTTCTAATGATTTTCAGTCATATCAGGCACAGCTTTGCTACTTCTTGGAACACCTTAAGGAGCTGTAAAGTGATCAATAACAAGCTTCAGTAAAGTAAAATTTTTCACTTTTCACTTGTAAAATAATAATGTTTAATATCATCAGAACAAACACTCTTGGAAAACTCATGTAAAAATTACAGCATTTGAAATATCTCATTTGTGAATTGGAATGAGCTCTTTCATTAGAAAAAAATCTTCCCATTAGTAAGAAGCATTYGGGAAGTGCTGTGCCATTCAAATTCTTAATTAAAAACCAGCACCATCTCCTCCACCTCTTGCCCTGCCCTGTAACATTTTTTTTTTTCCCACTGCCAAGTTTGACATCAAGAGTGATTTGTGTTGGTTTCAGTGAAATCCAGCCAAATAAAACTGCAGTGGATGGGCTGCATTTTACCACGTGTGTAAATCTGTGGGCAGCCCACTCCCCACCCCTTGGTGTTTCCTCACCAAGCTCAGGGAGGAGGCTGTTCCTGTGCTGTGTTTCCAGGAGTGGCTCCATGGGCACACAGCTGATAATCCTGAGCCTGCCCAGGAATGTGAGGCAGCAGGTGCAAATAAAATTATTATTTCTAGCAGATCCAAAGGCAGGGGCCTTCTGTGTGTGAGCAATGTCTGCCAGACCTTTCCTCTGCAGGAGGGATGTCTAGAAAGGTGTAAGGACCTGGCTGGAGGAGTGAGTGCCCTCAGTCTTTGGGAATGTGCCCTGARTATCTGGAGCCTGAAACCAGTGCAGAGAGATAAAGGGGAGAGCACATTTTCCATGGAAGGTGAAAGGAATTTTGATCTGAAGATGTCTGATGACATTGAACTGGGTGATGAAGTGGGCTAACACAACATCAAGGAGCAAAGCTAAAACTGCAGTTCATTTTTCCTTTGCTCCTGGTAGAAAATGAGGCACCTTTCAGTTTGAAGTTGCAGGGAAATGCAGTTTTCCAGTAGCAAAAGACACTCTGTGTGGATTTGAAACACACTTGTGTAGGAATTCTAAAAGCAGGAGAGACCCCAGGATGTATGAAAGAAGTCTTCAGAAGTTGACAGGAGGCTGAGAGAAGCTGCATACTTCCAGTTACACTCTTTGCATTTGCCACTCCCCATTTTACTTTTCAAACTTTCATGCCTTTGGGTAAAAATTCTATCCACAGAAAGCAGACTGCAGTGGACTGGAAAGCAAATTTTCTAGCACATGCAACAGGCATTTTCCAAAGTCACTGCCCTCCTGAGGGAGCTTTACTGTGCTCATAAAAATTATGATTTTTAACAGATAAAATATCTGGAGTGCACTGTAACACAGCAATTTCTTCACAGAGAAGCCATGATTTAGAAAGCAATCATATTAATGTTTGAATTTTAATACATCTCTCCTAATAATGCATGTCACATTGTAATGCCTTTATAAGTACTCTGAGAATATCAAACAAGACRCTTAAATAACTTCAGGAGATAATTTATGGTCTGTTTAAGAGCAATGTGCTGATTTACCTGAGCACATATAATTGTGGAGTTGTRTGCTCTTTAGTGGTGCTTAAATTCCTGACTTAACCCAGGAGTCAGAATTTATTTTTGATGTGGGAAGGGACATCAGGCCTTGTGGTATGAAAAAAAAAAAACAACCCTTTGAGGAAGATAATAAAAATAAGTAGCCAGCCAAGAAAAGAACAGGAGAAGAGAGTCAGCCAGCAGAGAAACTTGTGTTTTGTCTAATAAGTAATAAGTACCAAAATTCAARCTGAAATAGATCTTTAGAGGATGCTAAAGCCAATAGGAAAAGGTTCTTAGGTTTTTAAACTTTAAAAAACCAGAAAAAACCTAACTGGCTTTTAAGATAAAGCTTGACAAATAAGTGGAAGAATTATCTGGTGCACTTTCTTGTGATGACACAGGGTTGGAATAGATAATGCAGGAGATGTCTCCATGTCCATATGTGAAAAGTAATTGCTAATCTCATCTCTTCCCTCTCATTTCTTCTTTGGCACATGAAATGGAATGGGTTTAAATGGATGCTGTCCTGTCATGACTGTTGAACTGGGCAAGGCAAATACAGGATTTCTTTTCTTAGTGTGAAATGTCAGGTGAGGACAGCCACCTCWTCCTTTCAACATTCCTTTGAAGGATGGAAAACGTGTGCTTGCAATGCTGGAAAGTGTTCTGTTTGTGCAGATCAAGTAGTTTGATCACTAGTACAAATTAGCATGTCTAAAAATACTCATATGATTTTATGTATTCGTTAATTGATTCTGTTGCAGTTTAACTTCCCCCAATGTACTCTTTTTTCATTTGTTTATTCATTACAGCTACTTAATTGGGGGGGAAAGGGGAATAACAGAATTATAAATAATAGTCCAGTTCTTGACTTTCTTGTAGTCCTCTGAATATCAAACTTTGATGTTTCAGTGGCAATAGAAGCAAGATATTTAATACCCTTTAGTTGGAACATGGAAATCAGACCAAGAATGTATCAAATGTCATTAATTCAGTCTGTTTTCTGGAATGTTTCTGTATTCCTTTAAAAGGAATGGTGTCATTCATGTAGATATAAGTTAGAATATTAACAGTTCACTGTCCTCAGTGCCAAGTGACCTTTAGTATGAGCATAGCACAACCTCAGTTTGTCTTTCCATGCAGTGGAATTTGACAATGGGGTGGCCATGGCACAAACACCAGCCTTGTCTGTGCAGGTCTGGAGTCATGAAACTGTCATGAGTCAAAGGGCAAATGAACTTGAGTGCAGCACCATGTGCTGTGTCAGAGGGACTGAGGGATGGACACCCACACACCTTTAGGTTAGGCAAATCATTCTTGGATGCCTTGATTGCTGTACTTTTATGTCATCTTAGTGCAGCTTCTAAAAGAGAGTGTCTAAGAAAGCTTAAGCTGGTTAACAACACCCAAACTCACATGTGTGACAAAGCAGATGCCCAGAGTTCTTGTGTTCTAACGAATTCCAAAAATAAAGCATGAGGAGTTTGAAAACTTGTTGTTTTCAAGRTTACTAGGGAAAGCAGGCCTGCTTTCTTCCACAGCTGAGTGCTCCAGGAGGACCTAAGTGTTCCTGTCTGGAGCTGAGCAGCACCACCACCACTTGCCTGTGGCTTTGTGAGCTTTGCCCAGGTTCCTGCAGGTAACGTGGCTGGGCASTGCAGTTCCACAGGATGTCCTGGCTGATAACAGGAGACAGAGGCAGCCCCAAATACCAGCAGATCCACRCCATTCTTTCAGAGAGAGGTCCCATCAGTGACTGAGTGTTGTCTTCACTGGCTGTTTTGTTCACCAGGGGATGACAATTCTGGAAGGAAGGTGATCACCTTCAGCTGCTGCCGCATGCCCCCGTCCCACCAGCTCAATCACACAAGGCTGCTTGAGTAAGTGGCTTTTCATCTCCTGCATGGACTGCTTCACACTCTGTACAACAACTGCTGTTAGCTTGCTTCCAGGGGAATGAGCTTTCAGGGAGGAGAAGGAACAGGCAAGGAATGAAATGCAGAAAGGATGTAAGACCTACTGGTGTTAATATTAAGTGAATGAGATGTGGATTAAACTGCCAGCTAACTCACCTGGATGACACAATTCACTGTGTGCTTGCTGTCYTGATTTTATTGACAAATTCTTACTGCATTTAAGAAAAATAATTTATTATGTGGACCAATGAAAGAGAAATTCTGGTAATTTAGTGCTGTGTACTTATGTTCTCATGAATAGCTGTGTTTGCTTTAATTTGCTATACTTGACCTCAGGAGGAGTGTTGTTGAGTTATTTGCATCTTAGTGGGTTTTCTGTTTTATAAAATCTCCTGCATTATGTTCAGTGCATTGTGCTTAACATTTTTRTATGTTATTTATAATTTTGTGGGTTTTGTGTTAAAAGGGGTTGTGAATATGTAAATTAACMACATTCTTCCTTATAAACTTGCTGCAGCAAGGTACCAGGACATTTTTCTGCCTTTTAGTTTGTCACTGCAAGGAGATTTTTTTTGTCCTGAGTCCTGTCCTTATTAAGCATTTTAAACCTATTTGTAGTTCTTTAACAGCCTCCATTGCCAAAATGTTTGAGTACCTTTYAAACACCACCACTGGAAAGGACAAAACCGCTGTTGTTTCAACCTCTCAGAACTGGAGGGGGATTAAAAGGCAGGTTACTTAAGAAATGATTTTGAGATTGCTTCATTTCTTATGCTCTTCACAGCACATTTTCCTGTATCTTAGCCCACATCAAACTCACTTGGAAAATCTGTCCTGAGAGAGAGCTGAAGGCAGGTGTTGAATGTGAAGGCAGCAATGCAGCTATCAGGTGATCTGGTTTGAGGAAATTAGGTTCAGGTGTTGAATTCTGAGAAAAAGCTGTAGGRAAAGAGTGGGCCCTGATTGCTGCGTATTTTGTGGTGAAGTCACTTAAAGAATTGATTTGGTAAAGCTTTTGTAATGTCCCTGCAATTTTGTTACAGTCTTGGAACAGGTAATTGACTGTAGAAAAACACTGGTTATTATATGCCCCCAAAACACTCTGTCATTTTTAAAAATACATGTTCTCTGGATGCAATGTAACAATGAATTTACATGCTGTAAAATAAAACACAAGGCACTCTGTAACAATATCTGTTTAGGTACATTTTAATTTTGAACTCTTAAAAAAAAAATCTTGATTGACTGCCACTACTATTTTTTCCACTAAAATACCACTAACACTTAAATGAGGGATCAAACTGGCATTATATTAATTGCAGTGGCAATCCTTTTCACAAGATACTTGCAGTCTAAGATTTACAGTGTGCTGAGGGAGTGAGAGAAATGAGGCTSTGGGAGTACAGGGTRAGAAGTGAAGAGCTTTTCTATGCAAAGGGAGATRCTCMAAGTGCTCTTCATGCTTGCAGATWGTCACAGCCCAGTAMATRGCACATGGAACTATCTGCTTTATTGAATTAAAATCACTCACAATTAAGAGCAGTAGTTGGGGCTGTTGCAGAATAAGAAGACARCACTGAGAAYAACARGAGAGATTTGAAATCTGACACAGCAAGAAATGAGGCTGGGTTGCACTGCTCCATCATGGCTTTATTKGAGTCATTGAGCTGTGTAATAGGCCACCCTGTGTTCTCAATTGTAGARGGAAGGGAAAGAAAATAATCTTAAACTATACTGTAAAATAATGAACACACGGCAATCTGCTTATAAAACATGCAGTGTTATTTCAAAATGGGATACATTGTGTAGTTCTTTAATTTTAAATTAAATTTAAGGGAAATKATGTACAGACACAGTCCTCATGATGCAAACAAGGGAAAGACAAATACATTCAAGAAGAGCAGTTTAATTAGGGGTAATGGATTTTTCAAGGATTTAGAAACTTTTTTAAAYTGAGAGGAAAGCCCAAAGCAAATTCTTTATTGCTTTGAAAATGCAAAATGACATTGTTTCCTTGTCTAAAAGGAAGGACTTTACAAACACTGAGAAAAGCCAAATAAAAGTTGTTTTTAGTTAAAATGCATCTTTTAAAACACTTCTTGGCAAACACAGTCCCATATTGTCTTCATTTTTAAATGATTCATGAGCACCGTAGTTTTTGCAACTAAATATTTTCTTTAAAATTTCAGGCATTGCAATGTTGTGGAATTATAGAACAAGATGAACTTCTGAGATAAATATTTTGAAGGAAACACGAATTTGCAATCACTAGCATTCTGTGCAAAAATAGCACATTTTCCTTCCCAGTTAATTCAAAAATCTCATGCAGTGAACTGTCTTAAAACCAAAAATGTTCTGTTTCTCCTCAGGTACCTAAAGTACACTCTGGACCAGTATGTGGAGAATGATTATACAGTTGTCTACTTTCACTACGGCCTGAAGAGTGTGAATAAACCATCTCTGAAATGGTTGCAAACAGCCTACAAGGAATTTGACAGGAAGTAAGTGTCTAAAACACTTGTGTGATTTCCATAACCAACTTCCATGAAGGTGGATGTGTCCTGATCCACCCCCAATTAACTTGAGTTCACTTTGCCACTGCAAATGATGATGATGATGGTGTCAGTGCTGTTGGTTGTTCTGTGCACTCCTGAGGAATGGCCTGGGTGCTGCAGTGTTATCCAAAGGGATGAGAAACCACAGGAACAAAAATCTGTGGTCTGAGCTTTGGAATGCTGATGGCTACAGTTCAGGACATCATGGTTAGGGTGCAGTTGAGGCCAAATAAATTGGATAAACTGCATTTTAATGATGGGGACAAGAATTGTGGTGGATATTCCCTGAGAGTGTGATTTGAAGTCAGTCTTTTACCTGTCTGTGCTTGTTTGTAAGTTGGACTCAGGAGGGAAACATGACTGAATATGGGTAGTGCCAGGTATCTGTTCATTCTAGAACTGGRTAAAGGAGAGGAAAGGCAAAGGTCTGTTATATTTTATCTTTAACAAGAGGTTTGGACTGCAGCACTGGGTGTTGACATGGCACTTCCAGAATGAAGCATTGCACTGTTCTCCTTTTGGGAGATTCTTAAGCTAAATTTAGAGTTGTGTTATGGGCAGAAGCAGTGCAAGGTCAGTGTTGTTACTTGTTGGCTTTTTTGTTGCCTGCAAGTGCATGATGAGACTCTCATTTAATCCAAAAATCTGTCTCCATTCCCCCACCCTGACCCAGGAAACACTGAACAAATGGAACACAGAGGCTCAGGTCACCAGGCAGAACCTGCCATTTTATTAATGTCAGTGTGCGGTGTACAAGCACAATTTAAACCCAAAAGGAAAAATTCATGTAATTCCTGAGCTTCCTGATTCCCTTTCCCCCCTTTTGGCATAACCTGTTAAAAGAAGATTTTTCTTAGGAGTTCATGATATTTTTCCCAGATCATTGTCCCTACTGAGAAGCAAACYTGGCAAAGTAATAAGCAAAAATCTRTATATAAAAGCAGGATATTSCWAYATGGATGTCTCAACTTCATTTTGCAATGTTCTTGAATAAGAGAAGAGTCTTTTTGTGCTGCCTGGTTTCCATTTCAGTTTCAGCCAACTCAAATCTGTTGTTTAGWTATCATGAAATGGCACTGTAGAATCAAGCAAAGCAATAATGAGGAAGCTTTTGTTTCATACAAAAGTGCAATATCAAAGGATTAGCAGTTGGCTTCASCTTTAGTAATTACWAATGATAAAATTAAATAATTAGGTATAAATCCTGCATCTGAAAATGTTAAATTTTTTTCCACCATGGAAGTCCTGCAAGCAGAAAATAAAKGGATATGAAAAAAGCAATGTTTTAAATCAAAGATTTCTTTGTAGAGCCTTCATTCTCCTATCAGGATTTTTTTCAAATTGTTTAATTTCAGTTCTGTCTCCCTGATATTAAATCTGTGACACAGCAGACTGTTAGGAACATAATAGTTAATTTGGCCTATTGTCAAAACTGACAACTTTTTAAAATTGGCCTTTGTTTGGGTTTTTGGTTGGGGTTTTTTTATATTTTCCATTCAGTTTCATTTGAATTAGGTCTCTTTAATGTACTTGAAAAGAATACTGTGTAATATGTGTAATAATAACTTTCCATTCAATTGTAGCTATTCAGTTCTACCATCTCCAGCATTTGACATTTTTCTAACAATTTTGTTTTCTTCTCCTAGGTATAAGAAAAACCTGAAAGCACTCTATGTTGTCCATCCAACCAACTTCATAAAAATTCTGTGGAATCTCTTTAAACCTCTCATAAGGTACTTGGCAGCTCATTGAACACATTATTCCCATTTAGTTCCAGGATGGTTTGCTCTCTAATAATTCTGCTTTTTAAAAGGCTTGAAGTAAAATATGTCAGGTAACAGCTCAATCCCCATTTAAACTCTTGAACTGGAGAGTAAAGTGAGCTTAAGCTTGGAAATGAATAGAGTTCTTTTCTTTCTAAGAAAAGGGAGTCTCAATTCCCAGTAGTTTCACTGGTATGTTAAAGTAAATATCACTTTTAAAGCATGGGTTTTTTTTGGCTATGAATGACTTTTTTGTTGTGTTTGACAGCACTGAGGGAAATGGGRCTGACTGGAGTTTCTGGGGGGTGCAGTGAAGTGGGTGATGAATGATTGACCTTTGGGCTGAGCAGAAGTGTTGGGATGAACAGGGCTGATRCTGCTTGTGTTCCCAAAGTTAATGCATAATCCCTGAAGTGCCCACAGGAMTCTGAAAAGGAGGACAGAATGGTAAAGGTGATGTGTTCTGCTGGGTGTTCTTCTCCTYTGCATGGCAAAAATTGGTGCTGCCTCCAGGGCAGCAATGGGCAGACACTGCTAAGTGCAAGGATGGTGGGGCTCCCTCAGCTTCTGTTTCTCAACTTTTGTCACTTTCAAAGAAATTCTGATATTTTTCAAATCATATTATGAATGTTCTTGGGGCTGAACAGTGGAAACAACTAATCTTGAGGAGCCATAATGAACCATCCAGAAATTTCCACTACACTAAGTTGCAACCAATTCAGTTTCTGAGTGCTAGAGAGCTAATTAGGTAGAAAAGGGAAAATTAACTTCTAGACAGATCAGGATAGCTAAGGTGCATGTGAAATTTTTTTTTGAAAGCAATTATAGGTACGAATCATTCCAGAATGTGCTGTTCTTGAAACAAGAAGGCCAACTCTAGGTCTTTATTTTAACTGGCAGTAAAATAAATGTCACTGGTGAAGGACACAGAGCAGTGGTGAGGAAAAGTGTGACAGAAGTCCTGTAAGTACCAATAACTGACCCATGTCAGACAGTGAAATCTCACCACAACCCAATCAAGAAAAGGCCACCACCTCTGCAAAGATGGAGGGGAAGAAGAAGCAGGAAAAGGACAAAAGCACACCCTGATTCCTCCATCTTTGCCCCATTCTATCTGTATAGTAAAATCTAAAAATTCTATTTTTTCACCCTGTGAGCTAACAAAAATCACACCAATCAAACCCACATAGACTACATCTCCTCTTTTAAACTTAACAGGTTTTTCCAAAGAGTTAAATAAAAAATTTAAAAAAAAAGTATTTTTAACTCTTTTAACTCTGTCCCAAGACCCTCGGAGTCCCGAGCCTGCAGGGACCCCCAAAGGGGTAATTTGGTTTCCCACCCTCTGTTATCAGAGGCGATGAGTTACAGAGCCGTGCGCTCAGCTGTGGCTTAGAGGGGATGTTGGAAGGGCTCTTTTGGATCCAGGACTCTCTGTGGAGCTGTGGAATTGTGCCTGGCCAGGGTGATGCTCCGTGCGTTCCGGGATTCCTGCAGGATTCCGAGCAGCGTTTGTCCCGTGTGCCGCCAGAGGGAGCGGCCGCACGCCCATTGCACAATCCAGGGATAAACTCCGCAGTTTYCCCCCAGTTCCACTGTGAAAGCAAATTCCAGCCAGGAACACCTTTTACCAGCAGCACCTRCGATTTTTCTTGGCGCTTCATTTCGGTCCAAATGCTTTGTGTTGTGGGAAAATGAGGCATTGTTTCAGATTTTGTGTGAACACGTCCCTGACTCTGGTTTGGACCTCATATATTTCTGTGTTCTGGCTGAAACTCAGGTCCTAACTCCTGGTACTTGGAGCTTCACATTTGGAATTCTGTTTTGTACAACTTATAGAACAAATTTAGCCTTCCTGCTGTTTCCTAGAAGCTACCCAGCCCTTTTCCAAAGGGGTGAAGCTGATGGCCCAGCACTTCAAGGCTGCACACTACCAATGCTTTGAAAATTTTGCCTGCTGYTTAACTCTATTATTCCTACAGCCCCATTATTTTGTCTTTTTGCAAAGTGGAATACCTGCACAACACAAACATGTTGTTCTGCTGGCTGGGTAACATTCTCTCAAAGGTTAACAGTTCTTTTAGTGAGCTTTCTAATGCTGTGTGGAACCTAGTTTCCAGTGCCTTTTAAAGTGATGTTTTCCATATCTGTGCAAATCACAAAACACTCAGATGAAAGTCAGTTATTTTTATTCAAATCAGACTCTCAGGCATGCACTGAACGTGTTTGATCATATGAAACGAAATATATCTTGTGTCTCCTGCTGCTTCAATTACAATCTAATTCTGAGTTGCATCAGCACTTACATTTTTGTAGAATTAGAAATGAAATCCTTTATAAATGTTCTTCCCGTGCCAATTTTTTATACTACTTTGTGATTTATTTTAATTTTTTTTCTTTTAGCCACAAGTTTGGGAAAAAGATCATCTACTTGAACTATTTAGGTGACCTGGGACAACATCTCAAATATGACCAGTTAAATATCCCTCAGGAAGTCATCAGGTACGAGGCAGATTTAAAATACATTGCCTCACTTTTTCCTCARGTGGAGTTGCATCCTGATCACTGTATTCCAAGAGGAATCAATTTCTTCAGGGATGAAAAGTGTAATTTGCCTGTTTGTGCTGGGTTAATTCTCAGAGCTGCATTGCCATCACACACATACTGAAGTGCTTCAGGTGTGTRGTTTTCTACAGATTTGGAAAARAAMCTCCATCTCTGTCATGGAGCATTTTCTTGATGAGATTGCTGCTTCTGTGTGAGTGTTAGCAAAACCAATCTATTGCTGCTTGTGAGTATCACACCATTTTCCTGGGCAAAACTGTAATCCCAACCTCTTTCCTTACATATTGCAACAGATTGGCTTCCTTTTATGAAGAGCATTCCCAGTCAGCCAAGTGTTGATTGATTTTAAACTGTGTGGATGTCTCTATTGTCAGTGGRTCCATTCCACTGATGGGATGTGTGCTTGGCTGTGTTAGGGAGAAGGATTTGAGAGTGGATGGGAGATGAAGAGAACTGCACAGGGGCAGTAAAACACCACTATTAATATCCATAAGTCTTTCTAACATGGTGCTTTACATGGAAATGCTTTGATGTGCTGACAGAAAGTGATTTTATGTCACTGCTGAATGAAAGTAACTGCAAGCTTTGATTATGGCTGTTACTGATGCCTGGTGGCTTTTTACACCCTTTTTGTGTAAATATGGGATAACAGAAAATACCTTGGAGTTCTGAGGTTATAAATTGGATTGCATGGTTGCCAAAGAAAAGGGAGTTGTAATTTGAGGAGCAAAAAATGTTTGAATTTTGCTGTTAAATTATAGTGGGATTGTGTTTTTTTGGACACATTTATTACTATGCTCCACTGGCTGAGGCAAAAGGGTTCTTCTATGTCTTGCTTAAGTATTCCACCACAAATACTGCTTAAAAATTCCTCATGCTGAAATTCTGTAAGACAAGGTTCTGTAAGGCCTTCAGCACTCCTGTCAGGAGATCAGCACCATGAGCAGTACTTGTAGCTATTCACACATACAGTCTGTCATCTGCATTGCACAGAATATCACTGAAATCTTGATTTATTTTCTTTTGCAGACATGATGAAAATCTTTGGAGGAAACAGAAGGGAAAGCTTCCACCTGTGGTTAAGGTTCCTCCACCACGGCCACCTCTGCCTACCCAGCAATTTGGAGTCAGCCTGCAATAGTAAGCCATAAGAATCCTAAAAGATGTGATTTCTGTACCCTGCAGCTTTCTGTAATGTGCTTATTCACCASACAGACTGCCTGCAAATAAGTTTTTTTGTCATATGTTTAGTTTCTCCTTYTCTTTAAAAGCCACTAAACTATGAGGCCAGACAACAGGTATTAGGAATTCAGGACAGGTCTCACAGTTCTTCACCCTCAGAATCACCCTAAGCTCTTTGTGGAGAGGAAAACACATGTCAGGGTGAAAAACAGGAATTTCTTTCTCAAAGCCATCAGTAAAGATTTTGTGTTTAAAAAGGCAAGGAAGTGTTTAGGGGACCTTCTGCTTTTGTAGATCAGGTAAGTGCAGTTAAAATGTGTGAATGAGCTGTCCTAAATTCCAGCAAAGAAATGAATCATGGACTCTATGGGCCAAGYAGAATCATTGTCCTGTGCTGTGTGTTCAGCAAGCTCTGATAAAATCCTGTTCTGCACCTGATTGCCTCTCTCMCCAAGGAAGGTCACAGCTGAGCTCAAATACAGCACACAGAGTTTACCTTGACTAGCTACTGACTGTTTTATCTGATTCATTTTTAAATCTAAAATTAAGTATCTTTTGTGGGAAGACAGGAAATGTTTTCTTTTTCTATCCAATGCCATGGATGGGGGAAAGGGGACAGAGAAAATGTTCAAAATTGCCACAACTGTAGAGCTTTTGCTTGTTAAATTGTTATCAGAAACATTTCTGAGGGCTTTCCTCAGATTTCACAATCTTTGTGCTTGTCCATGCTGTGTATGCATGACCAGGGAGGAGGAATGCAGGGGGAAAATGAGAGAGGAAAAGCAAAGAGAGAGAAATCAGCCAAGAATAGYTGGTGACATTTCAGTGCTGTGTGTGGAGGCCTTGTGTGGGAAGCTGTCTGCTGTCTGGAGATGAGTCAGTGTGTGTGTAACATGGTGCAGTAATTGATCCTGTATCCTACAGAGAGAGCTTCTCCCTGGCACTGTGCTCTCCAGAACACATCTCTCAGGAATCTGGCATTGCTGTGACACCACTGAGGCCTGGGAATCATTTCCAGAAGCTGAGCACTGTAGAAATGCTCTGCAAGGTTCATCTYTAAAGCAGAAAGAGTAAGAGAACACCTGGTTTCAAATTGCCTGTGGCACTGCCTAAGCCCCAGTGACAATTTGTGTAACCCAGCCCATCACACTGTCCTGGACAAGGCAGGAGAAACATGGATTGCTTGGCAGGATCCAAAAAGAGAGGACARAGGTGTCATTTCATTGATCTTTGAGCTGGCCTGATTAATTGCAGTAATGTCCCCATCATTTTATGTCACTTTGGGCCCAGTAAAATGGAAGCTGTGTCCCACCATGTGAAATGCTCTGGAAATGCACATCCCAGCTCACCCCAGTGCTGCAGAAACAGAGCAGTCCTTTGCATGTGACTGCCAGGGAATAGCCTATTCTATTTTAAAATATCTTTATTTTTGAGAACTTAGGTAATTTCACTGAGAACAGAACCTTTCCTTCCAGGGAAACTGGAATCCTGTAGAAAATGGTAGAAGTGCACAAACTGTACCTAGAAATGTGATGTGTAGGGTTTATTCTTACAATTTCTAACCTAGTTATTTGTCTCACCTCTCTGACAGATATACTAGCTCTCAACAGGAGCAAGTGCTGTAAATAATCAGTTTGCTATTTATGCACTGAAACAGGAAACACATTTATGGGTAACAATAATAATTAGAGAACATTTTAAAAAAGCTGCTGGGTTGCTATTTGGTTCCTCTGGAGTGAGCAGCTGTAAGAAAGCAAATGCAATCAGTGCAGCTTTAGAGAGGCTGAGAATGGGTTCCATGAGCTTAAATTGTCAGTAATAAAGATGTAACAGCTTCCAAGCACATTAAAGTCTTGATGATGTTCCCATTTAAGTGAGTTAGGCTTTTGACTAATTCTAATAAAAGCTGCTCTGAGTGTTTAGGGTTTAAATACATGAAATAAAATCCTTTGACACACAAGGAGTATGTTAGAACTCCCCTTTTAGAAAAGCTAAAATTAATGTGCATTTTTTCTCCCCTCACCTTGATTTGCTGCAGGCTTTTCCTCACTGGATCTGGAGCCCTGTACTGACCTCATCTTCCACCCCCTGCTCTTCTTTAGTCCCTTCCTGGGAGATAGAATTTCACTGGGGATTTCAGCTCTGCTTGCTGTGCAGAGAGACCCCAGAACTTCCTTCCTGCTSTGGTTTATTGGCAACACTTCTTTATTAATTAGGGCTGCACACTCACTGAGTGTTTTGTTCTGTGCTGCTTCTCTGAGGACTGGGTGATGAACTTGGTGGCAGGAGCCTCTCTCATGAGTGAGTTTTGGGGTTTGCCCTTGCTTCCCTTTCAGCCCAAATAGCACTGATTTATTTCTGGGCATAGGGGCACTTACACAGCTTTCCTGGCAAGAAATAAGTGTTTAGGAATAGAAATACTCTTTGGATAGAAATCCAAGTCACATGTTTCAGCTTTTCATTCAGTGCCTGTTAGAGCTCTGAAGAGATCTCTTCTTTGGTACAGGTGCCTTCATTTCTGAAATTTAACATAAATGTGCTCTCAGGTTTCTCTCAGGTTTTTGCTCACACTGTTCTGTCTTTTGAGTCTTTGTCTATAAATGCCATTTAAAGGAGGTTACTTTTTATTTTATTTTATTTTTTTAAATTTTTCTTCCCTGACAGTATAAAGGACAAAAATAAAGGTGAACTAATCCCCCCAGTAATGAAGGAAACTGTGTCCTACCTGAAGAGTAAAGGTGAGTTCTGTGTCAAAAGAGAATGGGTTTTTCTGAACARGARMAGCAGTWTGAAACTATTTAACACTCAGTGCCWGATACAGCARATATTACAACTGCACAGAATGTGTTTGTATCCTGAGAACTGGAGTGGGAATGGATGCTGCCATGAGAGGATGGAAAATASTTATTATCAGATTATTGCCTGATAAAAAAAAGTCTGATACTGTCTTATTAAAAAAAAAACAAAAAAAAAACCAAGCACTAAACAAGTTTTTCTCTTAGGATTAGTTAGGAAACAGCAAATCTGAGGAGTGTCTTGAAATGTGCATTATAAACATAACAGTGTTTGAATTAAGTAGACTCTCCAATAAAAATCTAGTTTTTGCTTCCAGTATTCAAACTATGTGTGTCTTAATATGAGTTCATTATTACTACTTCCACCAGGGTTTGGTCTGAGTTTGAGTATAAACCCTTGGTAATAAATTACACATATTTTTTAAAACTTGCACTGAATAGGCTTCMCAATTRTGGAGACAAAAGGAGGCAGGCAAGWAAAAYATTGATTTTCAAGAGAAATCCTGGCTTCCATTAGGTCAGTGTGGGATAATACATATGTAATTGAGGACAGACTGGATTGACATTTGCCCTTGCTGCTGGGCCATGCTCCTTTGTGTTTRATTTATCTCAATGCATGAGAACATGAAAAAACTGACCACTCTGTTTTGTTGTGTATTKCAGACCTTAAATGAACCTTATTAATGATGGGTATGGGGGAATAAGAGAGATTGAGTGAGAATATAGCCACTAAAATGTTAATGAAGTTAAACTTTTGCCTGTGTTTATTAGGAAGGCTTTGCATTCTGGTACTTTCTTGGGCCCATGTAAGGATTTTTWAAGAAACAGAAGGTTTGTGGCCATCATTGTGTTGTGTTAGTGGCMTTGATCTGACATAAAACCTCTGTGTCTTGCTTTTGTTCTTTCTGGGTGTTTTGTCCCCTCACCAATTTCACACTCTTCTCCCTCAGCAATTGCTGAGTCAGCTCAGACACCCACAGTTTCCTGAAGCAGCAACACCAAATGTGCAGTACAGAAAAAAAAAGCAAGTTATGATGGTTATGGTTAGAAAAATCCCTCCAGGGTTGCCTCATCTTCATCACTGCAGAATTTCTCCCAGGTGAAATGTTTGCCATTCTGAAAGCACTCATCATCCTTGAGTTTTCCCCAAACCTTGTCCACCTTTGGCTAAAATTTCATCTGTTCTGGAAACTGAGTTAGATCACAGAAGCTTCTCCAAAATCCTGCTTCMTCAGCAGAGTTAGGGTTTCTTGGAATATCAGTGACCCTTCAGCCCATTCTCCACTCAGACTCTTTATTTCTGGGGCAGCTCTGGTGCAGGAGCTGCCAATTCAGAACAGGCCCCTGCAGTGCCAGGAGGAATTCAGATGCTCACTCTTTGCCATTTCTCTTCTGAAAGCAGACAAATTAACAAAGGTTTTGGATGCCAGCAACCCTCAAATCAAGGATGACTGAAAGGAAAAGAATGCAATCTTCTTGTTTGCCTTTCTTCACAGGTTTCCAGCAATGTGACAGCATGTGTTGGTTTAATTGATCTTTATCAGTTTGGATTTTCTGTGTCTTTTTTTTGTGGGACAACAAAAAAAGGGGGGCAAGTAGGAGGAGAGCTAAGCGTTTTTAGCAAGAGTAGATAAATGCAGWGTGTGACACAGTTGTGTCATGGCACTGTGAAATTCTGTCTGTGAAAGCCATCTTACTTCAATGTGGAATGAAGCATGTGCCTGTTTTCATTTATCATTACTGACATTTAAATAATTACTCAGTTGCATTCTCCATCAAAGTATCACTTTATTGACTGTAGATGGCTTATTTGCTAGTCACATACTACAATTTTCTGTAYAGCACTTCATATTTAGAATAAAGGCATAAACCTGTTAATAACTGATATTTATTATGCTGTGGTCCTTACAGAAGGATTCACATCATTAATTATGAACCCCATTCCTGCAAACCCAATTGGAATTGTTTGTGGATGTCCATTTTCTGAAAGAGTTGTTTGTGCAGAGCACCTCTGGTCCTCTGACAACCAGCACAAAAYTCCACAAATTCTCAGGAGGCATTTGCTGAGGACAGCACCTGGACAAGCAAGCAGTTCCCAGCTGCTGCTTCCCAAAGTGTGTTTTCAGACATATAAATCWAATGGAACAGTTTTACTGCAGTGGTGTTATTTGCTGTGACTTTGTTTAAGAGAAACTCTCTGATGGAGAGTAAAGCCAGGGGTCAAATATATCATACTTGGTTCCTTCAGTAACYAGAAATGTCAATGAGCTTAGAAATGTTCATTTGAGATGTCAGAGTCCTTCCAGAACTGGGTGCATGGRCTAAAATGTTAATGTTCAATGCAACAGGCAAGGGCATTTATTCCTAGGAAGCAGCTGGGAGCTGTGTTCAGCTGAACTCCAGCCAAACCTCTCCATCTAACCAGGGAGTGCTTTTAACAGAGCTTGAGCTCCTTGGCAAAAGTCCCTGAAACTTGTCTGTGAAAATGTACTTCAGAGGTGTAGTATCAGTTCTTATAGTAACTGACCTAAATTCATGTGAATAATATCAGATGATGGGCTCATGAAGGAATTTTGGTATTATTTACTGATCTCTCATGTGTGAAATGCATCTCTGACCTAAATGTCAGAAGGATTGAGCATCCTTCATTAATGTGTGGCTCAATTTTTCTAGAACACAGTGAAGATCTTTGATCATGGAAACAAACCCATGTGTRTTTTAATTGAAATACTCAAATATTTCAGTCTGGCTGCTTACCTGCATGAAAAAAATAAAAAAGTCAATCTGGTCTTCCTCAGTCATATCTAGAAACACAGAGCAGTGCCTCCAAAGCTGTGGGCASTCTGCCAACCTTCTCAAAACTGCAATTTTAGGTTTTGTCAGACCAGCACACACAATATTTGAGATTATTCTGCTCCCAGTAGGAGTCTCCAATTCAGACAATGTGTGAGTGAAACTGCATCATGTGCTGGGTGTGAGGAACAGCAGAAACTGGAAAGAAGGAAAGGGAGAGGGAAATGGGAGTTTTACCCAACTCAGAAAGCAAGATGTCCCACAAGTCTCAAGAAAAGCAGCAGCTCTTAGCACCATCCTACTTTGCATAATAATTGAGATAAATAATTTACCTTGAAAACTGAGATCCTTTTTTAACATTTTTCTACTCTAGATGAAGTCAGATGTCAATTAGTTCACAATGTTAGACAGACACCTTTCAGGAGAATTAATGATAAATAATTCAGAACTCCCTCAAGACTAGAATCAAGTATTTCAAAAATACCTTGGAYAGGCAGAGTGTTGAGTCCCAGTGGCTTCCAGAGAAGGTGGGAGGAGCAATGGTCTGCACCAAAAATGCCTTAAAACAGTTTCTTTTTCAAATTTGTGTTGTAATTGTTTAATTTTTAAATTATTTTCCAGGACTACAAGTAGAGGGCCTCTTCAGGAGGTCAGCCAGCATCCAGACTATCAAAGCTGTGCAGAAACTCTACAATCAGGGTAAGCTGTCATGGGAGTGCTTTGTTCTTCCTGCTTTTGGTGGTGAAGCAGAAATGAAATTTCTTGCAATTAATTAATCAAAGCCATTTCTAACATAAAATAATAAGAGCACTAGGGGAGAAACCTGAGAAATAGCAATTAATGCTTGCTGAATTGCAAGTCTTGATGTCACACCAGAGCTGTAAAAAAAATCTGTAGCAGCTAATGAGGTTTGAGTAAAAAAAGGCATTACTTTTTTCACAAAAAATATAAAAAAATATTGAGTGTATGCATTTTACTGTAGGTAAAAAGTACAGGGTCCCTGTGTCATCTTGCCTCTGGTTATAGCAAAGAAATATCATTTCACCTAATAATTTATAAAATGTAGTGAAGTAATTTTGAAAGTCACTGACTTCCCTGTGAAGTCATTTTAGGAATTGCCTTTATGGGGAGAACCTCTCTTAGGAAAACTAATAAAACTCTGTGCAAAGGAAAAATGCAAAAAATCAAATATCAGGAGTTACCAGCAGCAGAAAGCCAAGAGATTTTCTGTTCAAAATGTTGGCTGAAACAGTTTTCAAGGAATAGTTTGGAGAAAAAATAAAACACATCCTTGAACAACCTTTTTGMTTCTTCTCCTTTTAGGCAAGTCTGTGAATTTTGATGATTATCAGGATATCCACATTCCTGCTGTGATCCTGAAGACTTTCCTCAGGGAACTCCCTCAGCCATTGCTGACATTTGACTGTTATGATCCCATCCTTGAAATCACCAGTGAGTATATAAATAAAAACATATAAATATATATATAAAATATAAATACTATATATATATATATATATATATATTTGGTTGGTTGGGTTGATTTTTGTTTTGTTTGTTTTGGTTTGGGTTTTTGTGCATTTCTGCTTTACAGTCTGAAGTGACAGTGAAACTTCTCTCTTTACTGTTTCATTTGAATCTTTTAAAGTGTTATTGATGGGAACTATGAAATAAATTAGCTGAGTGACAGACTTAAAATTTAATACAATGTTAAAGTTTATAAAAAGATTATAAGTATAAAAGTGTATATATAGTATATATAGGTATATATASGTATATAAGCAGAAAAGAGTGTTTGTAAACTTATAAATATAATAAACTTATAAATGCAATAAATATAATAAGCTTATAAAAAGTTTATAAGCTTATATTAAAAGTTTATAACAYAAAGAAGTTTATAAACTTGGTCATACAAGCTGCAAGCAAGACTTCTTTTACTCAAAATTCCTTTTCCCTGCRTTATTCAGTCTGCAGAATCCTGACAAAAACACTTGTTGGGACCCAGACTGATGTGTTTTATGGGAACAGTTTTGCAGCAGGGAAAATGTCACCACAGTTTGTCCCAGTAAAGCTTCATGCATTTAATTCCATGCTTTAAGAACACTTAACATGCTGGAATTTTGTGCTTGCACACAAATGCAYGTGCAGAACTCTCAGGGAGAGAAAGAGAAATGCAACAGATGCAGGAAAAGTATTTAACATAGTCTGCTTTGGGTGAGGCATGATTGGCATCATCAGATCTTTTTCCAAATTGTAGAACTAAATTATTTATAATTTAGTTCTACAATTTATAAATTCTCCAAATATAATATAATAATAATATATTATAATCTAATAATATATAATAATAATATAATATAATTTATAAATTCTCCAAATTATAGAACTAAAATAGTTACAGTATCCCAGGAGAAAAACAAAAAGTGTAACTTGGTAGAATATTTGAAATGTGAATATCAGTGTAATTCTCTCTGAACTGTCTAAGTGATGGAGGAAATTGGGGGCCCAGTTCTGGTTTTGCCTATCTGAAATAAAACTGCTTAAGTTCATCTCTAGAAAATTCTCAACCACTCAGATGTCCACTCATACATTTTTTACAAAGGCAAAAAAAGACTTTCCTGCAGAGTGACAGAAGTGGGGGTTTTTTCAGTTAATAGATTACCAAAATTTGAGCAGGACTATGTCTCAGCAAGAATAAAATCAGAGAATAAAAAGTAGATGTGTCTCAATTCAGTGCAGGGAGAGAAAATGAGATTCATATCAAGACCTTTCCTGTGTAGGAAAAGAAGATTTATTTTGGCTGTTATTTTTACTGCATTGAGAAAATACCCTGGACTTCTGGCTTAGTTTTAGTCAGACATTTAATACAAAATMTGACAGAGGAGTAACCCTTGCTAACCACAGTGGTCATGGTTTGTGGAGCTGAATGTTGTGAGAATTMTTATAAAGTAATAATTCAGGTATCACAAGAGATAAATAACTCATTCCTTGGTAATGCTGTGATGCTTCAGAGCTAAGAATGACTTTGGTATTGCAGGTGTGGAGAGCTGTTTGAGAGTCACCAGGTGCAAACAAATCCTTCAAGGGCTGCCTGAACACAACTTTGCTGTCCTGAAATACCTGATGTGCTTCCTCCACATGGTGAGTGTGGGCACCATGCTCAATGGGGTTTTTTTTCTAAGTCTGCTCTTGTGCATTCAGAATTTCACAGGAATTGTTGAAATAGCCTGGTGAGGTGTGTGCAGTGCTCAGATCARCTCCCACAGACCAAATCTGGGGAGCAGAGCCCTCCAGTTGTGAGATCAGTGCTGAGCTGCAGCCTGGCCATCACTTCACCMTGCAATTCTCAATATGTCATGAAAATACACATTTAAATGAACTGTGCCAACACGGGTGTGTTTACAGGCCCTGTTCTTCCACCCCACATTCACAACATTTGAGTTTTTAAAATTTAGTTTTGTGGGGTTATTTTTTTCCTATTTTGGAGGGAAAAAAATGTATGAAAATAGTGGTTGTGTAATTTTAGGTGCTGGAGAAAAACACAGGTGAATCATCTGTTTTCTTTGAAGTCTAAATCTTAGGCAATTAAACCACCAAATAAATTAGTGTTATTTTAGAAAATTGTGTAATAATGATAAGTTTTAGAACATTASAAAAATATTTAATATTAAATCTTTAAAATAGCCAAAATTTCCTGTTTAAAATAGCCATTTATTATTAGTGTTAAAAACTTAGAATGCAAGAATTTTGCAAGGTTGGTTTTTTTTTAATGTTTCAGGATAAATGTCTTCTGTTCTACTTTTTGATTTGCTGATTTTTTTAACCCAGCTGTTGCTGTAATGCCCACGTGTTCATTTGCTATTGCCTTGCTGAACTGTAATGCTATTAAGGAAATCCTCATGTCATTTATTATTATTTTAGCAACTGGGATCTCTCCTCAGTGTTATGAATCATGTGAGTGACTTTGTTCCTGTAAGAGATGCTTCATCTCAATGCACTTGATGTGTTAATGAGGTGTGCAAAAGCACCACACTGTATTTTCTGTAATTGGGCAGCAGAAAATTGCATTATTTCTGAGTAGGCCTTGTTWTGTCAAGCACAGCACCAAGTGATGCTGGTGCTCACACCTGCAATTTTTGCTGATCCATGGCTTTTCTTCCTTAATGTCTCAGGGAATATTTGCATTTGGAAAGGTCAAGGGAACAGGAAACAGAGCTAGAGATTGCTGTTCATTGCAGATTGGYGTGCTGCACAAGCTTCCACAATCCATACTTTAATAATAATCCTGGTTTTACCTGCAAGCATCACCCTTCTGCATTACATAGCAGAGGCAATTTAATTCTTCCATGAGCTCAGTTCTGAGTGGTGCAAGAGGTACTTGTAGCAATTCCATGGAGTGGGATGAATTGTCATCACTGGAGACAGGTTTGGAACACTCCAGGTTTGATACAGGCTTGGGAAAGCAGAAACAAATCCCTGTTTTCTCTGCAGCCTCAAACCCACCTTGCTTCATTCTGGTCCAGGAGTGCTCCAGCAAGGCAGCACAACTTGTGCAGAAGTAACAGACTTGAATTTCAAAAATATGTCCAGGTTCTTTCACTTCAGATTAGCAGTGATTTTGTCAGTGATGAGCCCAGGGGTGAAAGGTGTAAATCCATCAGCCCATCTCTACTTTGCAGGCTGCCAGAGAAGGATTTGCAGGATCTTCTCCAAGCTGGGGTGGGACTGAGGTCCCTTGGTAGGAATGAGCAACCAGGAGCAAGAGGGGAAGACAAAGAGCTGTTTTCTAGTCCCTGAGCAATGGCTGTGCAGCCTGGCTGTGCCTGCTGAGCTGATTGCAGGGCAGGTCAGTGTGCACAAGTGCTCCTGTTGCACAGCCCCTGCATGGCACTGCCACTGGAGTAGATTTAGCAAACTTAAAGGGCCCAAAGAAGCCTCCTTGCAAAGGAGATTCCTTGGCAAAGCACCCTGAGGGCTACAGGTACCCAGTGCTGAAGCCAGAAATAATTTAGAAGAAAGCTATAGTTTTTTTTAAATAGTGTTTTTAGATTTTTATATATTGTATATTTATACACATGTATATTGATATTTCTAGTATATATTTCTAGTATATATATATATTTCTAGTATATATATATATTTCTAGTATATATATATATATGTTTTTATAGTGTTTTTCCATGACAGAAGCAGGAGAATGTGTAGAGGCTTGCATTTTCCCTACCTGCTGCTGAGTTCTGTCCCTGCAGTCATGCCTCATATGGGTGACTTTCCTGAAAGAACCGTTGCAGTACTGAGCCAAAGCAGCAGGCCTGAGCCATGACTTTACAAGGTTAACAAGGCTTTTATTTTATAAAGCTTTACCTGGATGCAACATCCTTGCTTGCAGCTTTTGGTGAGCTGGCAGAGATTGTGTAGAGCTGGACTCAGTTGCACACTTTTTCTTGCATCTGCTAAGGAAATGATTGCTGTGCATTTTGGAATGAAGCAGATAATTATTTTGTCTCAGCCACTTGCCCAGTTGAAAGTGTAATCAACKGAAGCTCTGCCTCAGTTGATAAAATCACTGTTTCATTTTATTTTCAGATTTTTTTCTAAGAGGACAAGTCATCTCATGGGTATTTTTGTTGATCATTTCAATGCTGACTGTCTGCTTGAAATGTTTACAAAGTGGTGGCAGGTGGGAAGACACAGTTTAATCTTGGAGCTGGGAACATTCTTTGAAATGGTTAACCATAGTTAACATATGTCATGTCCTTATTAGGACTCCTCTAACTAGGCTGCCCTTTTCTGCATCTCTGCCACATTTAACTTGCATCTCTCTCCTCCAGCAGAGCACGTCCCTCTGTTTCTGCATTGTCATTCCCAGGGCAGACACCTGGACTGCTGCAGGAGGAGATTTTCATCTCTGGGAGCACAAACTGGCTCCCTCCTTCCCTAGGATGCCAAATGCCAGACTGTTAACACTCTCTAATAYGTGTATTATCAATCAGCAGCAGCAAAGAAAACAACTAAACCAGCTACAAAACCCAAGAGAAAACACAGGAGACACAGAGAAAACAGCTCCTCTAAGGCTGAGATAGGAAACTGTAAACACTCTGYAGATTTCCAGCAAATTTACTTTTATTTCTTTTAACATGGGCAGTGAACTGGTGAAATGCAAATCCTGGTCTGAACTCAAGGAGACAAGACCCTGGGGAAAGCAGAGACAATTTCTGCCACAAAGAGAACTCCAGGCTTGTGCTTTTGGGAAAATCCTTTTTCCATAGGATGCAGGAAAAAGTACAGAAGCAGAACCTGGGAGGGCAGTGCTGAGGACACACAGGTGACACGGTGAGACACGAATTTTAAAGGAGTAAAGATTCTTAAAGAAGTTAAAATTGTAGTTGACAATAGATTTGCTGATATGGCTGAAATGAATGGATGAGCTTTGCTGAAATCAGYTAAAAGTTAGAGGAGAATTAGAAGAAGCTGGATCTGAGATAAACTGTCCTGGATCTACTCACTCATTGCTTGTCAGCTTTGTGTTTGTGTAGCTGTGTTTTCAGTGGAAAACAGGGAACTGATCAATGAAATCCCAGGAACACAGGACAATTGCAAACCTCCTGTTTCCAGAAGCATGGAATCAGCCCTGGAAAACAGGAACCCAGGGGGTTTTCAAGGATTCATCAATCACTTCTGCTTTGAAAGGGTTGGAAGTTCAGACAAGGAAGACTCATTTTACTTCCTCCTTTAGGTGACCACTCCTCATAAAAAGACCACCAAYTCATTTCAGGGAACAAACTACGTATGCTTAATGGCCTTTTTGTTAATTAGCTTAATGGCCTCTTTGTTAATTAGCATAGGAAGGAGAGCAGAGGAGGTGACAGGGGTATCAATATGTGTTTGTATTTTGTGTATTCACCACTTGTGTAAATAAAAGGCTCTGTAATGACCTGTGATCTTTGCAGTGCACATTAGGGAGCTGCTTGTCGATGTAATAACCAGACACTTTCTAACTTTTACTGTTACAGGGTCTGGTGTCCGTCACAGTTGGATATCGATGTCAGATCCATGTTCATGTTTTAATAAATCAAGGGTAGCTCACTACAGGGTGCAGGTGTCTCCATGAGGAACACACGCCATGGGACTCAGYAGAACATCTCTGACAATGCCTGGGGCTCAGAGGAGAACACAGCAATTCCTGAGAGCACCAGCCCACCCCAAACAGTCAGCAGGGCCTGGCCTCCCAGAGCAGGGAGGCAACACAACTCTTACAGCATTTCCCTCCCRCAGTTTTCAACTTCTCTTTGCTTCCCTGGTGGTTTTTTTGGCACACCACGACACTGAAGGGACTCCTACCAGACTGTTCAGTGTGCTGGGCTGGGCACTTTGCACTTTGCTCCAGAAAAGCAGTTGGTTCTCCCTGGCAATGAACCCCCCTGGTCTGTGCATCCCCCTGGCAATGAACCCCCCTGGTCTGTGCATCCCCCTCTGCATCATTAATTAATGAGGGGGTCAATAATTAATGAGGGGGTCACTCGATAATTAATGAGGGGGTCACTCAATAATTAATGAGGGGGAAACAAAATAATTAATGAAGGGGACACTCAACAATTAATGAGCAGACACTTAATAATTAATGAGGGGCAGTTCATTTAACATGTGATCTGTTAATTTATATGAATATGTAAGTAGTCTGAAACTTAATAATTAACGAGGGGGGTTACTCAAAACTTAATGAGGGGAGTCAATAATTAATGAGGGAGGTCACTCAATAATTAATGAGGAAGGTCACTCAATAATTAATGAGGGGGAAACTCAATAATTAATGAGGGGGACACTTAATAATTAATGAGGGGCAGTTCATTTAAGATGTGAACTGTTAATTTATGTGAACATGTAAGTAGTCTAAATCTTAATAATTAATGAGGGGGACACTTAATAATTAATGAGGGGGACACTTAATAATTAAGGACAGGGACATTAAATAATTAATGACGGGGACACTTAATAATTAATGAGGGGCAGTTCATTTAACACGTGACCTGTTAATTTATGTGAATACGTAAGTAGCCTGAATCTTAATAATTAATGAGGGGGACATTTAATAATTAATGAGGGGGACACTTAATAATTAATGAGGGGGACACTTAATAATTAATGAGGGGGACACTTAATAATTAATGAGGGGGACATTTAATAATTAATGAGGGGGACACTTAATAATTAAGGAGGGGACACTTAATAATTAATGAGGGGCAGTTCATTTAACACGTGACCTGTTAATTTATGCGAGTACGTAAGTAGTCTGAATCTTAATAATTAA
>CADDXX010000190.1:0-52073 GCA_902810485.1 Alauda arvensis | reverse complement strand
ACGGAGTAAATGCAGCCCGTGTAAGGCACCGAGGGCCGGAGTGCAGCCCCCAGCCTGGCCGTATTTCTTAGCCTTCAAACACCAGTTCATTGTCTGGCTGCCTTCAGGGTGTTACCCGGTTCTGTGTCTCCTTGTTTGCAGAGTGCTCAGTACTAAGKTATTTTGGTACTAACTTAGCTTTTCCTGCATTGCTGTGGCATAAAGAGCTCTCACCTGAAGCAGATTGAATTTCTTCATGCTTGTTTTTCTCCAGCAGAGACAGCAATATATTCTATGACAGAAGGATTGAAAACAATTCCTTTTCTAAGAGAAGGAAAAAAMCTCAGCCTTTTTGCTTGCTCTTGTGTTGTACTCAAAGGACACAGCCTTCCAGTGCTCTAGGCTCGAGGTTAAGAAAGCAGCGTCTGCTCCCCTCCTTGGATCCTCCTCAGTTCACGATCATCTCTTGTCTCTTGCCTTTACCTGCACACACCTAATTGCTGCCTGTGTTTTGCCAGGTTTCMCAGGAGAGCATCCAGAACAGAATGACAGCATCCAGCCTGGCCTGTGTCTTTGGCTTGAACCTGATCTGGCCACTGAARGGAAGCACCTCCCTGAGTGCTCTGGTGCCTGTGAATCTCTTCACGGAGCTGCTGATCGATTTCTACACAAACATCTTCAACTCCCGCACGGTGCCTGGTGAGATCCTGCCTTAGTGCCCCCAGAAGGGAAAGGGAATGAGGCTGCCTGAGGGAAAGGTCTCTTGGATGGGACCTCTACATTTAGGACTGTCCTGTGAAAAAAAATTTCAGCACAGAGTAAAGTTTCTGTGTCTTTCCAAACACCAAAGATGCTGGGAGGAGACTGGAGCCCCRTTTGTTGGGGAGAATGTGAACATTCCATGACCAAGAGATCAAAGTGAATCCCCAGACTTGAGCAGCTGACAAAACCTGTTAAAAAAACCCCATGACACTACCTGCCAGTCTGTCATTTCTCTGGGGATCTGGAGCCTTTATTATGTGATAGCATTTTCTGCATGGGCAGAGGTCATTTCTGCACCACTCCTGAATGTACATCCTCCTTTTATTTTTTATAGTATTTTTTTTCTTTTCTACTTTTTATTTGAATACAAGTTTGTTAATAATTACCCTATTAAGTTAATAAAGGTGGAATCAATTTTTAAGATATGAATGTTTTTGAGCTRTTTTTCCATATACTTAAGTGGCTTCTTTTACACAGAGAATGTGGGCAGTTGTGGCACATCAGGTTGACAAGTACCATGAAGAAGAAAATGTTTCCYGTGCAATTTGAATTGTGCAGACAGCTGACTAATTATGCTTCCAAATATCTAATATATGCAGTTAATCACTGCACATGCWAAGTATGTCAAAATCTTTTCTTGCAAGTTCAAATGAGGAACAACAATCCTCCAAATTGTTGGGATTTTAATCAATGGAATTATATTGGTGAGTACATCACATAGAATACAGACGAACTTTGAGTGCCTCCAATGTTTGGGCTGCATTGCTTTTGCAGATTGAGTTGACAGAAATCTCAAATTTCTTTAGAAAGCAGTAAGAACAACCACTTGGATAATAAACCTGATACCATTTTTACACATTGGAAGTTGTTATTAGCCCCAATGTGAATAATTAGCCAGCATAAAGGGAGAATTTTCACTGTTTCCTTTCTAACTATGCAGTGAATGTTGCTGATGCTTGATGAACTCAGCCTATTTCATTGTTTAACACTGCTTGGCAATGGCATGTGCTAAACAAGTTATCATCTTAGTTGCCTGTAGAGCAAAAGAAGATTAACCAGTATTAAAAAAGGTAAGTGGTGTTTTCCCAAATGCTCTGGCCTTCCTGCTTCTGTACAGAGCAAATGAAACAGAGGGAATATTTAGATTGCAGTAAAAGTCTCAGGAGGACCTTCTCCTTTTTATCCCACAGGTTTTAGTGAGTTGAGGACTTGTGCYTCTGCCTCTTGGCAGCTGGAAACTGCCAGCCTGTGGGGAGTGCAATAAAATCCTCTCACAGAGGGTGGGGAGGATTTGTTCTTGTCTCAGGAAATAACCAAACATTCAGGAGGCTGTGGAATGCTGGCTGTGCCAGGCCTTCGTTTGCCCAGTAGGTGTCATCTGTAGCATTAGGCAGGGATTCAAATCAGAAAAACAGAGGCTTGAGAAGATGGGTTAGGACCAACTCCTGATGGCACAGCTGCATGTTCTCTCCTATTCCTCAAGAGTCATAAAGACAACACGTGGCTTTGGAATACCTGTAACTAATAACCACCTCTGACTCCCATTTAACTCTAAAATCTGACATATTACACAGAGAATAATTGACAAGAATTCAGGACTGCTGCAGTTCAGCAAAATGAGGTTACCAAGGACAAAAGTATCATAGTTTCACACTGCAACTCATCAGCTTTACATCTGTGTGAGAGCCTCTTAGATTTGTAYTGAAACTCAAACATAGTTAKGCTCAGCACTTGATTCTGTACATCAGCACCCTGTTTTGATAGAGGAGGAATTTGGCCTCTGGGAATTAACAGAACYACAGTATTTTACCACCCTCTGACTGGTCAAAACACATACACGTTATTTTCACCGTCTGTATAAAAAATAAAGGGGCATTAGAAAAGTTCCCCTCCACTTTTACAAAATAAAAATACAAGCCACAAGCATCCCTTCAGCTGATTTGCCTGTCTGTGACACCTGAGATGATAAAACCAGACTCCTTCTCTCAGTATTGGTGACATCCTGAACACCAGCTCTTTCCCCCAGCACTTTGTAAACTGCCATTTCCCAGTGATCTATAGCTCATTTAGTGAATAAAGAACAAAATGCTGCTCTCTCACCTCAAGGTACCTTTTTAATTTTTTTGAAGACCAGGTAACACCTATTTATCCCAGTGCAGGCCATCTGATGCTGCTGAAGACCTCCAGAAGCTCTGGTTCTGATTGCCATTAGCTGTGCTGGGGACAGGGTGATGGGGGACCAGGGCTGCTGCTCCCCTCTGCCTCCCTCCCTCCCCAGCAGGCAGAAACAGCAAGGGAATCCCGTTSCCTACCAGGGAATGACTGCCCCAAACTAAAGAGAACAAAGCCCTGGTGATGAGAGCCCAGCTCTGTCCCCCAGCCCCCGAGGAGCTGGTGAATCCTCCATCTGTGGCAGAACACATCTCTGCCCTGAGTGCCAGGCCTAACAGTGGCATTAAATCAGCTCCCATGAATTATTCACAAGGCTTTGCAGTGAAATTCGTGTTAGAGAAATACACGTTTCAAATTTCCTGACTCTGAGAGGAGTCCTGGAGGTGTCCCCTGCAGTTACTTTGATAACAGTTTCTCTTTACAAATGGTAATTGCATGATTCAAGCTTTTGTACAGCGTGGCCTTGTGAACTCTTCTCTCGTATCAAAGAACAATTTTCAGATCATTTCCATAGCAAAAAGAAACTGATTATRGAGATAATCTGTTGAAAACACACGTGCTGGATTTCAGTTGAAAACAATAAAATGCAGTCATGAAACGCAAAATCAAGTGTTACCTGGCTGACAATATATAGAGAATAAATTGCCTAAGCATTGCMGTTTACTGAGCTGCTAGGAGTTGGAAATTGGGCCCAAGATTAGCCTGATTATCAGGACACCTCCAGCAACAAGCACCAAAAGGGAAAGGGAATACTTTTCTACCCTGAATCTATGAAGAAACGAAAGAAGACTGAACAATGTCATTAACTGAGGGGTAGAAAGTTCTTCCCAAAAAAATTTTTTTTTTTTTTTGCAGTTCTTACAAAAAAACCCGTCCATAAATGAGTATCACACACCTCCATGTGTGCAGCTGATCTGTCTGGGTGTGCTGCGGTCAGTCCTTGAGCTGCATTCATCACAAAACCTTATAAACTTTAATACATTCATCCACCCATGAGGAGACTGCTAATAGAAAAGCTCCCCATATTTTATTTGCATGATCAATGTGTTCTTAGGCAGCAACCTGAACTTTTAATGGGATGGATGGTACAATCACACCCCCCCCCCTTTTTGTTTCCTGGCTGGTTTGTATTCCCAGCTGTGGGAAATGCAGGTTTGCCAACACTCCCACTTTTCTAGAGGCCACGGGGGTGTTGGATCATGGGGGAGAGTTACTGCCAGCACCTAGAATTTTGGATGTGGGAAACTCACATTCAGCAAAAGCTCTACTGGCCTGTAGTGTTCCTGTTCATCTCCTGTTCATTTCTGAGAGGTTTCCAATTACAAAGGAGAAGTCAGAAGCAAACATGCCCTACTCTGAGCAGGAACACTCCACCCAAGTCAAAGGCTTGTGTAAATCCTATATTCAATGCACATGAAATAAGAGTTGGCACATGAAAAAAACTAAAAATCAGCTGATTGAAAAATTATTTCTGCTGGAACATGACAACAAAAAATACAAGCACTTCCTTAAAAGACTAGCTTTGTTGCAATTCTTCCAGAAATCATTAAGTTCTTCTAGAAAGCTGCCTGTGTCCCTTTCCCTTTATTACATGGATAGCATGCCCCAACACTCTGTTGTACTCTCAAGTTGTTTCTGAACTTATTTCTGCACTTCAACCTTTAATTGCCCACAAAAGCAGTTCACAGCCTCTTGCTCCCCTTAATTAGCAGGACAATGAAAAGCCACTATAAAATACACCAAACTGCAGGATCTTTAAGTGTTAGRACTAGATTTATGCAGCAAGTTATGGAAGAGTCATTGCATGGGTGGATATTTAACACTTTGCCCAAGAATTTCCTGACCCAAAGGTCTAAAAATAATAATGRCTATAGTAAGGAATTTATCCTTTCTGTTCCAAAAGCATCCAAAGAAACATGTTCTTCCCCATTTCACCTGCTAGTGCTGTCTTTTTTATTTTCCCACATACTTCCTGCCCTTTCAAAGCTGCATCCTCTATTTGCATCTTTCTTCATCTGCAGCCTGTCAACAGCTCACACACTGGGAATTTATGGGATAGGAATGATCTCAGGGCCTCAGGGCTATTCTGCAGCTGAATAAGCTGAACTGAAACTGCAAGAAGTTTGGGGTTGCAGGTACATTTCAAATTTCAAATTACAGTGCTGCAGCAAAAGCCTCCCAGGGTGCAGAGTGCAAGCTGCCAACCCTGARGGGTAAGTGCTACAGCCCAAGGACAAAACAAACTTATTCCATTGCAAAATAATGTAAAATTCACTAAGATAATATCACTGCCTTACACACCAAAAGAGCTTTTAAAAAATGATATAAATGAGAGGATGACAATGATGAGAGGATGACAATGATGAGAGGATGACAATGATGAGAGGCTTTGTAGAGCTCTCTCACAAAGCCTGACACGCAGCCTGGATAAACACCCCATTCTCTCCAGGTCACATTACCACAACTTCTCCAAATAATTAYCACCTGAAAGCTAATCATGACAACYGTATTTTCTATTTTCTGCAGTCATGGCATGTCCTGCACCCATGGCTGTCACTACAGACTGGGCTGTGGAAGCACATCTTGGTAGATGTACTGGTTTGAAAGCAAAACCAGGCAGAGACTCTAGGTCAGAAATACAACATGAAAATCATAAAATAAATGGAATAATAAAAAAAGAAAAGAGTCAGAGTCAGAATCCAACCTGACACCCTGCTTCTTAGGGTGGTGGCAGCAGTCCAGATGAAGTGCTCTTGTTGAAGCAGTGATCCCACGGAAAGATCTGGCAGCTCCTGTCCTCTGGGAATCCAGTCTGTGAGGGTCTGTGCTGTCCCAAATTACAGATTACATCCAGGTGGGAATGCTTGGCTCCTCCCCCCTGGGCACAGCAGCTCCCAATGGGCTGAGGCCATTCTATGAGCCACAGCGGGTCCTTGATTGCCAATTAAGCAGAGCCAATTAAACTCCCGATGGGAATCACCTGTGAGCCCTGGGCAGGAGCATTAACAGGAGATAGTCCTGAGGGAGGAGGCAGGGAAAGCACTGCCCCATCTGCTTTCAACATGGAGATGGTGAGAGAATACAGACTTTGGGCACATCTTACACTGCAGCCCAGGACAGTGGACAAATTGTTTGAGGCTGCCTTAGAATCAAGTGATTTCCCTGTAGGAAGCCCCATTGCAGATGATGGACCGTGCAGAGATGGGGAGGTGGCTCCTCCTCCCTGCAGGAGCTGTAGCACAACACCAGTGAAGTGCAGGAGAGGGGAGCTCAGATAAGGAAACTGGAGCTCCCTGATAAGCACAGAGAGAGTCTGGCCAGGGAGGGGCTCCCTGACCAGGCCCTGGGCAGGCTGTGCTGGGACCCTCAGCAGCAGAGACCACCACAACAATGCCAGGAAATTGTCAGTCAAGTTTAATGCATCATAAAGAAGTAAAACTACATTGGCATATTTAAGACAAACACTTTTTTTCTTTTTTTCCTATGCACACTATCCACTGGACAGCCCCCTTTTCAAAATAACTACTTTTAACAGTTGAAGACAGTTCTTCAGAAATTCTTCACATATTCAACCTTTCACACTTTTCCCTTTTTTTTTTTTTTTTTAATTTGTCTGAGAAGGAAAAAAGAAATCATGAAACCTGAAAACATCAACATTGCAAGCCACTCAGAATGCATAATTGCATACATTATCCAATGTATAACAACTGTGTTTCACTTAGTTCACTTTGTTCATCAATAAAAGAATATAAAAATCTTGTTCCATCGAGTGTTGTGTATTAAAATAGATTTGTAAAGTACTGCACAGTTTCTCCCGGAGTTGTGACAATGGTTGGAGGGACCTTGTGCTGCCTAGTGATGGGCAGCAGGAAAAGCCAGGCCCTCATGTGTTTATCAGTATTATTTTTTAATTAAAAACAAAGCAAGGCTATTCGGCACCGTGTGATATCTGTATATATATGCTGATAGGAGAGGCTGACCTTGTGTCCTGCTCTGGTGGCTTTCCAGAAGTGCCTGTGCTGCTGGAGAACTCAGGAGGGCACACACAGTGAGGAGCTGAGCAGAGCCAGGTGAGCATCTCCACCTGCCCAGGCAGCCACAGCAAACAGGGCCCTGGCGCCAGGCAGCACCTGGCAGGATCAGGAAGACCAGCAGGTAAAACCAGCAGGTAAAACCAGCAGGTAAAACCAGCAGGTGCACTGGGCTTTTCTCAGGCTGATGCTAAAAACACTTCCCAGATGTGCTAAAATCCAACAAAACGTTAGAAAGGAATCAAGTTCCCAAAAAATCCTCCCAAACCCTTTTCATTTTCCATGCCCTGTCCCTCCCCCCAGAAGTCTTGAGTTCAAGTCTCCAGTTTGAGAAACAACCCCTTGAGGCAGTTTTTTTTCTTTTTCCCGTACCATTTCAGCAGATATTTCTACAAAAAAAAAAACCCAACCAACCAACAAACCCCTAACCAAACAAAAAAACCCCAAACCCCAAACAAACCAAACAAAAAAACCAAAAATAATGTTACATATCTTTAACAATAAAAATGCAGTACAAAAATGTAAAGTTATCTTTTTGGCATATTATCTGTACTGACAAGAAACAAAAACCAGAATATTTATTTGCTTTCTTTTTCTTAAAAAAAAAAAAAAGAATCCCAAATGAACAAAAAGACAGAAAACCACAAAATAATCTCTTTAAAAAATTAAACCCAAAGATATCCACTGTTATGGTTGATGCTAAACCTTGCACAAAAACTCCATGAGAAAAATACTGATAGCAAAATAAGTAAAAAGGACCTGCAAAAGGAGTTTTACAGTGGTATTTTTTAAATATTTCAGAACGCATATACAGAAGCATCAGCATGAAAATACTTCAATATTTTACTAGAAATGCTAACTTCATACAGTTTCTTTATTTAAATATCTGCAATTCTCAAGTCTAATAATACAGAAAAAAAAAAAAAAAGATCTTTTGTTTCCAAGGCTCTGTGAGTGCTGCTCTGGGCACAAGGACTCCAGGTCAAACCCTGAATCCATGGGGCCAAGCTTGTTCCTCTGAAAACAATCCATGCCAAGTGCTAAACAGCTCAGTTTCTGCTTTTCTCACCAATCCCCCACACACACAGCCCAACTACTTCTCTAATACCTCACTAACTGCTCTGCCCTTAGAACAGAAAGCCTGTCTGCCCCCAAAATCCTGCCTCCTGCCAGCCATGCCTTTCCTGCTCACCCTCACTCATTAATAATTAAGGCCAACATAACCAAACAAAAAGCACTGAAGGTCTTGGGCAAATACAAAAGTGCAGCACSACCCACTCTGTGGGAGCTGCTGCCACAGTGACCTGCAAACTGGGCTGACTGCTCTGCAAGTCTCTAAGTGTACCAAAAACTGAGATTGCTGCTCCTGTCCTTTGCTCCAGTCCCATCTCTCCCCTGCTCAGGTGCAGGAAGTTTCTCCTCACCCCTTCCTCTGAGCTCCCCCAGCCCACTGGTGTCAGTTGTTACCCTGTGATGGCTGCAAGGCTTTGTGCATGGCAGCAGAGGCAGCAGAGGGTTTGATCCAGGGGATGGAGAGCAGGGAGGTGGTGGTGGTGGTGGTCATGGTCACCTGAATCATYTGCTCGTTTTGGATCAGTCTAATGAGGGTTTTGAGACGTTCCAGGGATGACTGAGTCCCTTTCTGCTGGGCCATCAGGCTGCTTTTGAGCTCTAAGCATTTCTGTCAAATAAAGAGAAGGGCAGAGAGAAGGAAAGGCTGAGAATACATTCCAAGTGGTGTCAAACATCTCTCCAAACATCCCTGGGTGAGCATTCTGCTCAAATGAAGTATGCTCTCCTTTGGGGAAAGCAAAACCTCAACAAAAGGAGCCATCAGCAGTGCTGCACACACTGCAGCAGCTGTCTGAGGGAACAGTGCTCCTCCCAGGTGGAATGCCTTTGGAGGATGTTGCTGTTTCTGTAGACAGCCTGGCAGGAACAGCCTCTGCACTCCAGAGAGGCCTGGTGTTGGAAGCCAGGATGTTCCTCTGGCTGTCCTGGATGGGCTGAACCCCTGGCAAGGGCTCTGAGGTTTTAGCAGAGTCAGAAATGCCAGTGCTTTTCATTTCAGCCCATGAAAACCACTGCAAAGTTTGTATGGGGATTTGCAAGCCACAAGAATTTGATTGGTGTGATTTTTATTATGTCACAGGGTGAAAAAGTAGAGTTTYTAGATTTTGCTGTCTAGGTAAAATGGGGCCAAGGTGGAGGCAGATCAGTGTGATAAAAGCACATTTTCCTGKTTCTTCTTTCCCCTTCCTCTTTGCAAAGAGTGATAGTTTTTGAGGACTGGGTGAAGGTAAAATTTCACTGCATGACATGGGTTTTAGTTATTGGTGTTCAGAGAAAAGCACTGTTAATGCAGTTTAGATTATAAAAGTCCTGGTGCCATCGTGGATGGGGGAGATTCCATTTCTCTACCTGCCTGTGAACTTCATGCTGGACAGAGAGAACCTTGAGATAAGTTTTTAAATAAACATCTGCAGACCACAATCCAGACGTTCTCCAATTCCTTCTTTCAAGCACTGGTGAGAAGAAAGACTTTACACTGCTGGGGTTAATCCCAGACCTGCTAACCCCCACAGCCTGGCACAGGAGTGCAATGGCTCTGCTGCTGAGAACACAGAGGGCACCACTCAGGTCTCTCACTCTTCCCAAAGGAGCCTGGTAAATGTGGGTGAATCTCACCAGGATGCATTTCACATGTGCCACACAACTCAGGCACTGTGAAGATACATTCATCTCACTGAACTTCATATCAATATTTTTCTGGCAGAAAACTTTGCTCCAAGACAGAGTTGTTCCACCAGAGCACTCCCAGGAAAGCTCCCATCCCTCAGGGTGACCAAACTGCACCCTGTGATCACTTGAAATAAAACCCTCCCTGCAAATGGGCACGAGAGCAGGAGCTACACAAAGGCATCCCAAATCCTCCAAGAAGAGATTGGAAGAATCAGTAATTCCTCTTTCCCTCCCCAACCATGGAGAGCTGCATCCAGCACYCCATTCTTCTGTGAGAGACAGACCCACACCCTGAGTCTGTCTGCAAGATGAAAGGGGACTGCAGCCTCTAATACCTGAAACCTGTTTTCTCTCTGCCAGTGCTCCCAGGATTCTGACCCAACTGATTCCTTGTCTGCAGATTGCTCCTCTTTGGCTGTGGGCCACACTGCCCAGGGGTGGGGATTCTCCAGTCCTGGGAAACTGGGAAATGCTCACTTGAAAATCAACTTGTTTGGAAAGCTGTGTGGAGCTGCTTGGAGGTTGTTTCAGAGAGATGAGATTTCAGATGAAAGATAAATTATGTTCTGTTTTTACCATTGCAGCTGTGGGGTGTATGAGTGTTCTTTTTAATCTAAACCTCTGTTAAAATGTCAGAATGAAATTGCTGTGTGCTGGGACACCTTTAATTATTTTCTCCTTTCAAGTGGATAAATTTCCAATAAATATAATCATTGGCTGATATTACCATTTAAATAAGMCAGTGTTGCCCACTGAAAGAACCTGATTCTGCTTAGGTAGAAATCTTACTGATTCTGACAGCCATGACACACACCTGATAGCTGAAAGCTTTTCTTTTTCCAAATTTCCAAATCCCTCAGCCCACTGCACTCTCCTACCTACTACATGTGGTTCCATTAGTGCTTTACACATGTAGGGGAATATACAGGGATGTCTTTTAATAAGTTATTGCTTTTCCTTCCACTCTGTTTCATGTGATGAATATTTTAACATGCCTCCTCTGGATAACTGCAATGGTGAAACAAGCAGTGACCAGTCCCTCCTGCAGCTGCCACTTTGATTTTTCCAGGGGAAAGGAAGTGTCAAATATTTATTGAGGCTGCAGTGCAGGCTAACAGCTCCCTCTCAGGAGGGAGGCAGCCCCAGATAATTCCTTCAGCCATCAAGGGTGGGAACTAGGCTTTGAATTCAGCCCATTCAGCCAGAGACTGCTCYTCACAGCACAATGTGTGTGGAAGATACCTGCAGACAACATTTAGCTTTGAAATTGGTTTGGAGAGACAAAATAGTCCATGGCCAGTCATAGAGAGATGCTACAACATTCAGTAAAGATGGTTATTTTTACTTAATATTGAGCTGCCACTGGAGGACATGCTTGTGACTGAACTCTCACCTGGAGGATGGAAGTGCCTTGAGGTCATTGGGTAGCTCAGAGCTGTGGATGCAACCACAAGGAAGGCAGCCATGGCCACTTATGGAGTTCTGTTTGTGTGTGTTTTGCCACAGGAATTCAAATGATTTCTCCTCCTCAGCCTGCCAGAGTGGCTTGCTTTTGTGCATAAAGAAAGCACACATGTAGTTCCTCAGAGAGAAACACATTCACACTTGCAAATAGATTGCTTGGGAGCTTGAATCATTTTGTAGCCCTAAATAACAATCCTGGGATGAAATTGTTTATAAGCACCTCTTCAGGAGACTCTGTGTCCCCTGCAGGTGTCCTACCTTCACTGCACTGCTGAGAAGTCGATCTTTCTCTTCTAGCTGCCTGTGCTCACTCTTCAGCTCACTGCTTCTCTTTARTAACTTCCTCTTCTCTTCTTCTTTGACTGTGGRACAAAAAGATTGAGGATGCAGAGGTTAAGAAAAGGATGCACTGTGCACTTGAGGACACAAAGCAGAAGCACTGGTATTTTGCATGGTGAGTTTAAGGTCTCATCAGCCTTTTGTCAGCAGGTGCAGCCAAAGAAATCTGGAGTTTCTGCTTGCAGGCATTTCTGCACTGAAAGGATGGTCAGGCACTGGAAGGGGCTGCCCAGGGAGGTGTTGGAGTCCCCATCCCTGGAGGTGTCCATGGAACAACTGGACAATGGCACTCAGTGCTCTGGGCTGGGTGACAAGGGGGGATCAGTCTCAGGTTGGACTCAATGAACTTGGAGCTCTTTTCCAACCTAAATGTTTCTGGGATTCTATGCCTGTGTCTTTGTCAATGTTAGCACACAGGAGGACAACCCAAAAGGTTCAGTGCACCTGTAAGGTGAATTAAAATTCATCCTTAGACCACATGTGATCCTGGAGGCCTCCAAGAAAGAGGTGAATGGTATTTAGGAAGAGGCCAGCCCCTTGGAATGGCAATAGTTAGTGACCCTGGCAGAAAAGCACAATCATAACTGTGCCAGACCTCCATAAAGGTCCTAACAAATATGACCTAATGCCCCAAACTGCATTACAAACTGTAAGAGTGCAACAGGGAATTGGAAAAGGATAATGCTCACTGCACAGCTGTCACACAGCACAGGACTCAAGTGGCTGCCGCACCACAGAGCACTGGGACAATTACAGGCTGGCATTGCTGTGGTGGCTGGGACACTGCTCTGGCACTGTGACATGGCTCTGCTTAGCCTGACTCTGCCTCACAATGATTCWGCCTCAAAATCCTGTTTGCAGCCCTGTTCCAGGGAAGGCACCATTCTGATGATGCCTTCCTCCAGAGAGTGAAGTTCCTCAGAGGTCACTCTCAGCTTCCTTACAAAGAGAAGATGGCAAAGGAGCAGACCAAGGGGAAAGGGAGAGGAGAAGTCTGCTCTCCCCAGTCACTCATGGCCTMCACCATCAGGCCTGGCAGCATTAGAACACTACCTGGATATTTCAGCAAAGGACTCAGATGGCATGGCCTGGCATGAGCAGGGAATCCCTTGTCAGTGGCTGAGTTCATCCCTACCTGTTTTATGAGTAACATAGGAGTGAACAATAGCCAGAGTTCCAGTCCATGGCACATTGTCATCTTTCTTTAAYACCTACAAGCCCGAGAAACAAGAAATGGTTAGGATTCCAAAAACCCACACATKAATGTTTGCTCCATTCCAGTTTGGCAGGACCAGAACTTGGCTCCTTGTCTCAGAATATCAAAGTGGTCTCAAGGCTAAGCTCAAGGAACTCCATGGCACAGAATCTACACTTTAGTGACACTTCAGTGTTTTAGTCATTTTTTTCTTACTTGTGCAATCAGCATTATTCACAGCAAGTAGACAGTTTAGCACATCTCACATAACTGTGATGAACAGCTGTGTGTAAAAAAATGTGATTGAAAGAAAAGGAAGTTTTCTCCTCACACCTTCCAGATCCACTGGTGAACAGTGTGTTCTTCTGACACTGCCTCCCTCATCTCTAAGGTTTACTTTCTTTGTCTGGCTACGWGCTGGTGGCATTACTGTAGAGAAAGGAGCTGAAGAAACTGAAGAGACATTTTAAGAGGACAATTCTTAGCAGGTACAGGCAAGCTACAGCACTCTGTGTATGTTCTAACTCCAGGATGGTGAAAATACCAGAAATAAATACTGCAAACTGCACTAAAAGCCCTTCAGTACTTCTTTATCTCATGTAGCCCACGACCATAGCTTAAATTTGTTTAGGGGTACACAAATTCAAGGTGTCTCCCATTTTCCCTTCTTGCTAACACCATGCTGCATGCAGCTTACCTTCTGTTGGCACTTTGGGCAGACCCAGAGCCCTTTGGGGGCAGTTTTGAGGGGTGGGTCCAAGCAGTTGAGGTGATATGCTCTGGGACACGTGCCACAGGGCTGCAGGTTAACGCCGCGCTTGCAGGCAGTGCAGTGCTCATCGTGGTGGATCTCGTTCTGCAAGAGAAGGGTGCCCTGGCTAAAGTCAATCCATTGAGAACTTCCCTCTACACTGCATTCAAAGCCTCTACTGCAGCAGACAGGCTCCTGCAAACACCAAATCTAATTGTCAGAAGGGCCCTGACAGACACAGAAGACAGAAATAATAGGTATATGATAGCAGCAAATGAGCCAGAAGCAAGTTCCATAAATTGAAACAGAAACATAAAACCCAACTAATGAAACACAGGAGAGTTGACTAAAACAGCCAGATTGTGACATGGGAATTGTTTCACTATTTTATTTGCCAGTGTGTTACTACAGCACACGTATCCATGGCTCTGCCCTGGATCAGAGTTAGTGTGGGCATCACCTGTCCTTCGTGCCCAAAGCACAAGGAAGCAAGCAAGGAAAGGGCTCTGGGCAAGCACAGTTCCATGTTTATGCATTGCCTCAAAGGGCAGCTGGGGAGGCTGGAGCACAGCCTTGGGTTATTTACCCTCTTTTGTGAACTCCTCTGGCCTCTTTCTCCCTGGCAGTAATTGTTCTGTACTCAGACTTGGCCTGACAACCTTTGTCCAACAAGAGGGATGAGTGCTTTGTCTGAAGCAATCCATAACATGAACTAAGACTCATCAACAAAGTTACAGTGTCACACTAAAGATTGTTATGCTGACCTGGTGGCAACAATAATTACTCTTTTTGATTTTGAAACTCTCATGCCTTGTGAATCATTACAAAAAATCAAAAATTTCCTACTGGCTTTGCAGGAAGTAGAATAGTAATTGTATGTTTTTTAATTCCAAAGGCATGTTTTCATTTTTAGGAATAGTAATTAAAAGGTTTCATGGCAGTTTTAGTCAGGCTTGTCTCTTGAATTTTAAACTAGTCCTGGCAAAAAAATCACTCTCCAGAATATTACTCTTTATAAACTACCTGCTGAAAGAAATTTAATTTTAACTGCAATGTAAAGAGATTTAATCTTTACAAACTAGAATGGTTCCTCATTTGTCTTCTAAAATTCTCATTACACTCATAAGTCTGRACTAACAATTTCTCAGTCAGTTGGGTCAACAAAGGGACTAAACTCAAGCCTTGCATGTGAAAGCCCAAGAGTTCAATCTCTTTGAAATTCTAGCTTAGGGAATCAAAGATTTAGCCAAGTGGGAGAGGAGAACACTGCAATCAGRTTCCTTGAGAGTGACTACAATAACCAGAAGCAAGCACTGAATACACAGTGATGAGAAAGACACCTGCTAATACACAAACTTTGCCACACATACCTTCCAGAATGGATCCTCATTTGCTAGCATATAAAAGAAGGGCAGAAAACAGATTAGTGGAAAACACATTGCTGCAGCAGTTGTTAGTTCTCAGCTTTGGGAGTCATTTTAATCAAGATGTGGCATAGGACATCAGGACATTGCCAAAATCAATGCAGGCAGCAAAGAATGTAACATCAAGCAGTGGAATTAGCATTTGAGATTTAAAAATGTACATTGCAGGAATCCCAAGTCCAGAGGTCTGATGCTAAAAGGTCACAGCATTTGAAATTGTCAGGAATTTTCATGCAGAGCTCCTCTCCACGTGCCAAAAGTCAAAAAGTCTTCCTGAATGACCTCAGCATGTGAGGTGTTGGAAAGGCTGGCCCTGAACCAGCACTGCACTTAATGTGGAGTATGAAATGGGTGCCTGCAACTAATTGTTAAACACAGATTGAAATGATGAGCTGATTCCTGGTCAGCCTGATGTTACCTTCAACTCCTTCTCATCAAACTACTCCCACCCAGAACACCAGTGGCCTTTGGAAGARCTGAGTCTGTAGTGATTGTATTCACAACCTGATATGAACAAGAACAAACAGAGCTCACAGCCCAAGCCTTCCATAAAGAAAATAAATTGTGGAATTCAACACACTTTGGTCAAAAATAAAATGCCAGAGAAAATTAAGAGCTTAATGGAAACTGCAGGGTGTGTTGCAATTTTTGCTGCTGATTTCATAGATCACAGAATATCCTAAGCTGGAAGGGACCCATCAGGATCATTGAGTTCAGCTCCTGGCTCTTCACAGACACCTCAACAATCCCACTCTGCATCCCTGAGAGCAGTGTCCAAACTCTGAAGCTGGAGAACTGCACCACTGCAGAGCCAAGCAATCTGGGACAGCACCTGCSTTCTGTTCAGCTCTTGCACAGCACCCAGCAGAACACTGCTGGGGCCAAAAAAATCCTTGCAGAGGTGGGGAATTCTGCTACAATGAAGTCCATATCAACATCCTCAGAGTGTGCAGAACTCCAGCACATACTCTGGATTCTGGAAAAACCAAAGATACCAGATTCAAAGAGGAATTAATGATTAAGGAGAGAGGTTGCTGATTTCCAGGAATTACCCCTGCAAATGCTCCTAATACTGAAATAATGTTTAACTTAGAAAAAGGTCTCTCTTCCCTTACCTCTAATGCATCTCAGTGGAGAATAAGTTATAAAGGCAAAACAAGGGCAAGGACAGAATCAAATTTCTTTACTGGCTTTGTCTCCTCTTCTGAAATACAAGCTTCTCACTTTCTTTCTYAAAACAATACACAATACACGGGTCTTGTCTAAAGAATTAAACTGTACTCAACATYCTCTGTGTTTCACCTCACATGTCCCAACTCTTTGTCTTCTCTGTGCTGCACATTCTTTCCTGAAATGCACTCCTTCCCATGAGCCAATCATCAGCATCCCCAAATGGCTCCTCTGAGCTGTTAATTCTCTATTAAGTTTCAGATTTGAAGTTCTTATAAATACAAGACTGGAAGGCACCTTCAAGGTCATCAGGTCTAGATTTATGGCTCTACCTCTTGAAATYAGAAAAACTAGTTTTCAGCCCTTGCTACTGAAGTTTGTGAGAAATTTCTAGTGCTGGAGGATGGAGTGCAGTTCCTTAAAACTGGTAGAGAGAGGGAAATGAGAAGCCTAAAATAGTAATTATTTYTCAATATATATTTTTAAATACTTTCTTCAATCAGTTCTCTGCCTGCATGGTGCTTAAAGTRCCAGAGATCAGATTTTCCACTGATTGCAGAGGCTTTGGATCCATTTCTACACAATTGTGACCTTTAGCCTTATCCTTCCATTGATTTGCAGTAAAACAATCTATTTTCCCTCCATATTAAAAAACACAGGGACATTGCACAAACCAATGCCCTAACAGTAACTCACATGAAATCCTACTGATAAATTTTTTACCATGTCATTAGAATAGAAGTATATTCATTTAAAAATGTGCTTACCTCTGGTTGACAGGAACAAGGGGTTATTCAAATAATTTGATGCAAGGCGTTTCCTCTGCAAGRGAAAAGAAACTGCAAAGTGCTCTGGTTGTCTCTTACATTTCAAATTCGCAATCAGGTAGGAAAATAAAATGGTATCTAATTTATTTCAATAAGAAAGCTTTGAAAAGAAAAAGCACACCATTCAAGTGAAGACATAAGACCATGATCACGTTTTTGCAAYTGAAGTTAGTATCACCACTACAAATGCTGAGCTCCTGCCATTTTGAGGGGTGTTGGCAAATAAAGTCTAATTTATATGCAATTTCAATTTAAACAATCATGAATTAAAGATCATTCAGTAGACTGAATTAAACTGCACCAAAATCCCCAAAATGCCTCAAATACCTCAAYTCACTGATTAGCAAATCAGTGTGAGCAGCTAATTGATCAGAGAAAAACCATCTGCCTCCATTTGACTTGAATGACATTCCCCATGGTCAGTCCTTAATGACAGCTGCTAATGAGGACACAGCTGATCAGCCACAGGAGCCTTTCACAGCCATTCCTTCCTCCATGCCACCCTTCATTTCAGCACATGCTTTTGAGAACAGATCTGATGAGAAGTATGAACCAGGGGGGCAGCAGACCTAAGGTCACCTTCTCTCCCACCTCTGCTCCAAGGTGACAGAGTTTGTCACAAACACCAACCTGGCTACAGCCACAGAACTCTGCTGCAAGTATTTTAATAATCAGGACAAAAATGTCTAAGGAGCTGCAGATTTAATGCCAGCAAGGCTAAAGTTCCCACTGTGTTAAATGGMAATCAGTATTTGCACTGAAGAAAATAGTTGAGGAATTCTGAAGAACTCAAGTGCCCAGAGCTGCTCTGGAGTATAAAAATCTCCACTGCTGTCAAACAAGAACAACCAAGCAGCTCAGCAGTCTGACTGCAGTGGTGGGTTTCTTCTTAGCCTCATGTGTTTGCTRTCTGCCAACAGAGATCTGAAATGCTGGCAACAGCAGAAATTCTGCATCACTTGTGCCTAAATAAAGAACAATCACTTTCTTTAGTCTTAGAGAACTCAGAACACAGAGAAGCCTAGCCTAAATGGAGAGCTGCCTGCAACTGAGTTTCATTTCAGGAGGAAGTTCAGACAGTAAACCCAAACTGTGCTGAAACTTTAAAGGTGGAATCTTAATTACCTGAATAAATGCATATATGTTAGTTAAGAAACAAATAAAAAATTCAGAAAAAGGTAAGCCTGTTTATGTGCTGCTTTTACACCAAGTTTGCAATCCAATATTATGCAGGACTAAATTCTGATACCACTATAAATGCAACACCGTAAGTGTAACAGACAACAAAGATTATCCAGAGCATTTTATTTTAAATAATGCATTATTATATTTATTTATGCAGACTTCTATACCCCCTGCAGACCACACTGATTCTTAAAACCAACACACCCCTTTTGTGAATGTCACTGATAAAAAAAGCAAAGATCTCCATTTATTATTTGGCACATGAGAAAAGAGAAATAGCAATGCACATTTGAACATAATGCAGCACTTCTGCTCTCCAGTTATGATCTAAAGGGGCTGCCTTTGGAGATAAAAGAGTAATTAGGTCCCACATTAATTTAGTCCTTTTGGYTTTTATTAAAACTAAGATGAATTCTAGTCTGGAACAAGTGATGTTGTGGGGTGAAAACCTGTTGCTTAGCCACTGAGATATTTTCTTTCTTTTCTACATCAGYACCTCCTTACAAGCACCTGTGGTTCTGCATTCATGTACATTAYTGGAGTGAGAAACACTTAATCCTTTTATTGCTATGACATAGAACTGTGGTAAAAAAAAGTGAATGACAAAGTACCTCTGTTTCCAAGAGTCCACTGTAGGCTGGATTTGCTGTGCTCCTCCTTTTYCTTTCCTGACGCTTGCTCTGGATTTCTGTAACCATGGAAAGGAGCATGAACTGTGCATTTCTCATTCAGCAGGGGAAAAAATGTAGATATAACTTGTTAAGCAAGACAATCTTAGCCTCAGCCCCCTGAGCTTTGTGCTCTGTTTCAGCTTCTGAAGTATAATTGGGTTGCATCAGCATTGATATTTGCTGCAGCTCAAGGTTTGACATTAATAAGCTTTTCCTTGTGAGATTCACAGGCATTTTTYATTTTTTCCTTCCTTCAAGGTAGACTTCTGCTGCCCTACAAGAATTTTATTTTGATCCCTTCAGACACATATTCAGCAAGCATCATCAGAGAGCATTCAAAGTACTCTCAATGTCTGCTATTAACAGAAGGGAAGCATTTAAAGCAATTAAGCCTTTAGTTCACATCATATGGAAGCACAGAGAACCTTCTAAACTCAATTTACATTGCTTTTCCTCCATGGAGGCCAGAAAAAGCACAGTTGGAATGGCACAGCTGGATTCAGTTCTAACCAGGGTTTGATGATTTATCCAGCCAGAAGCACACAGCTTCATAATCCTGAGCTTGCACARTGTCATGATGAGTCACATGTGTGTCTGTGTGTCACTGCAAACACCAGCACACAGCTGGGCTCTCTGGAGTGCAGCCCATTCCTCCCTCCCACTAAACTTCCACRAGTGCCTTCCACTAAATGGTGACAGCTACTGAAGATGCTGAGGACTGTGTGTAGCAGCCACTGGCCATGTGCACAACTCTGCAAACACAGAGAGGGAGCAGATTATTCACCCACAGAAATCTGGAAGTTTAATGCTGCTTTCATCTGAGCTGGGATTCCATTTACATCATATGGAATTGCTTTTTCCAGCTCTTGATGTCAGTTCAGAATGCTGAGATTATCACAGGCATGTCTTTTATTCAGTGCTAGTAGGACTATAAAAAGGGAATTTGTCTTCAAGAATTGATTCTGCATGGTGAGTGCTGGAGCAGTTTGGTTAAAAATATGCATCTCCACACTTGGTGCAGAGCAGAGTAGAGCACTGCTTGGCATTTTGAACAAYAACAAACAATTTATTAGTTCCAATAAAATCAAAGTTTATAGAGTTATTCAAAATCAAGTCTCTGTTGTAAGCATTAACTGTACTCCCACACAACTTCAAATGTTGTCCTGTTTTCCTTAGAAAAAGAAAACAAGAACCAGGCATCATTTGCACTTTTTGGATTATAACTCTTCTCCCTTTGAGCTTTTTTGATTTCTATTTCAATCCATTACCATTAAGGGATTAAAAATTATGAAGGCTTAAAATTTCTTTAAACTGCTTTCAAATTCTCAGTCACTGGGACATTAAATGATTTTTTWAAAAATGCAGATTTAAAGAGGAAAACCACTGAAAAATGGCAACAAGACCCACAGGAAATCTGCTGTATACACTGAGGAGAAAATACRATTCAGATGCATTTTCTCACTAATTCACAACTTGTCTTAAAAGCAAAGAACTGGAAATATTAGTAAAAAGAAATAAAGTAGATACCTTGAGACAGCAAGGAAGTTAAGCATGCTCCCAAGTCTAAAGCACATAAAACTTAAACTCAGTGCACTGGAAATTCMTAAGTATTTTGCTGTGGGATGGGTGGAAAATATCACTTGCCATTAACAGTTTTGGTGATCAAAAATCACTCTCAGCTGACACAGATATCAGCTTTCCCTCCTTTTACTGGTGGAATCACACCAACTTCTTTAGCTGAGCTGGTAACTAAAACCATCAGGGTGCAGATCTTTTCTTAAAAATATCTGCATCATCTCTGTCCATGAGAACTATTTTGCCACACTAACTTGTCTCACACCACTGACAAATTTGCTAAACAAATTCCTTTTTCCCCCTCTCTCATCTATAATTTCAGAACAACAAAGCTGAGGCAAAGAAAGATACAAATCAAGTTTTGCAAGCTATTTTTGGAAGGTAGGAGAAGGAAAGTGAAAACTGTGTGATACTGCATTTAGCTTATGTGCAGTATTTGTTTGAAGTCATACTCAGGAGCCTGGGAAGATGTGCTAGAGGTTTTCATGGAAGCACAGGGTTAGATGAGAAGTTTGTTAAGTTTTGGGCTAAATGGGGAAAATGGAGGGAAGGAATTCTTTGTGAGAAGTGGTGCCATGGGGTGGGAGGCAGAGCTCACCCACTACTGTGAGACTGAAAGGCACAGCTGTGCAAAGGTAACATTTCACCTGTTTCATTTTTTCAGTTTTCATGCCCTTCAGGGGATGAGAGAAGGAAAAACTGAGGGGGAATCTTGTTGATGTGTATAAATATCTGCAGGCAGGGGTCAGAGCACAGACTGTGCCCAGCAGCAGGACAAGAGGCAACTGCAGAACTGATGCCCAGGAAGTTCCTCCTGAACATGAGGAAGGACTTTTCCAGAAGGGTAACAGAGCACAGAACAGATTGCCCAGAGAGGCTGTGGAATTTTCTCTGGAGAGATTCAAAAGCCATCTCAACACAATCCTCAGTAAGGTGCTCTGACAGAGAAGCCAACAGAAAAGATTTCACTCAAAAAACTGAACTGCAAATCAACATATGCCATCTTACCTTCCAAATGTTCTGTTGTAACCAGTCCTAGTGCTACCATGAAGGCAATTTTCTAAGGAAAGAATAAATGGGTCAGATTTTCTACTGAAATAATAATGGGAATAAAATAAAATAAAATTAGCATTGACAGAATAAACCCAGTAAAAGTCTTTTTGAAATGTCTCTTATTTGAATGCATAGTAACATAAAGAACTTGAACTGCAGATTTGCTTGAGATATGCCTGGTTCTCATTAAATAGATAGATAAACTCCAGCAGTTCAAAGATGTCAGAAGTCAATGCTCAATGACTCCTGATCTTACACAGCACATGACCAATATTCAGTCAATTCAATTTTACATTGCTACCTGGATTGTTACTCCATTCTTCAGTGAAGTAACTTTGTATTATTTGTATTATTTACGCTCTGGACATGGCACTGCTTTTACTGGATATGAGCAAGCTGTATGAAGTGAAACAAGTATGAACTGTACAACACTAAACAAGACATCAGAAGCATATTGGAAGTCCCCTCCCATCAAAAAAATAAAGAAAAAGCMAAAAATCAGAAATTTCTCTTCCCAAGATATAAAAATAACATCATGTRYAGACASRTACTGATCCAACATCCTTCCTCAATGGGGAGTGAACAAACATCTCCCACTGACACTGGTGAACTCATTTTGCAGCCAGGAATCYGCTCCAAAATATTACTCACTACTCTTCTAAACTATACATGCACTAAACATATCTTCATACTAAAAATATCTTCAGAACATGCTGATGGAGAGATAGGACAAATATTAGAGCAGATTCTAAATTTTCTGTCAGTGATTTCTCACTGGAAAGTTTTTCCTTGCAGAGAGGCTTTGCTGAAGTTTTTACTGCACGTTTTTGATGGAAACTGAAATTACACTGTGCTGTTCCAAGCCCAAACTGAACTGAACTCCTTGGTTTTCAGTCACTTTTGTGGCACCTGTGGGGCTTTGGGGGTCTCCTCTTTCTGCTGTGCTGAACAATCTTGTTGSATCAGGTTACCCAAGGGGCATTTTCATGAGGTTCAGTTCCACAGGAGAGACAAGCTGACTGTGGAACTGAAGCTCTTGGGAAATCCAAGCAAAGCCTACAATCCCAGTCTGAGCAAGTGTACAAAAACCACAGGAAGAAGGAATTATCATACCTCCAATAAAATGCTTAGATTTAACTCCAACTAAAACACAGTGTTTAAGCAGTAGAAGGTCAAAACATTCTGTTCCATTCAGAGAGTGTCAGGAGAACATGTTTCAACACTTCCAAGTCAAAATTAGTCTGACCTTCCTGTTTTGTGAAAAGCCTGATGATTCAACATTTCATTTCAGTTCAGGATAAAATCAACTACTAAAGTCACCAGAATTACAATTTCCTTTGCAATTCTGACTTTCACTTAGTTAAACATACCCCTTTTGTAGATAAAAAGATCTAACTATTGAGTGGGTTCATCAAAATCAGAGGGTCAGCATTGGACATCTCTACCACTCATCCATCTGTGAAAACACCTTTGTCAAACAGGTGAACTAACACCCATGTAAGACAGGAACACTTCCTTTCTACAACCTGGGGAGATTCCTGCTCTCCAGGTGGATTAAAAAATGGTGGTGCAGAATTTGGATATATTCACACTGTATTTCTGCAGCCCATATCTGTGGTGATTACACACATGTGTCCATTTGCATGGCAGACCTTGATTTCAGTAATTTTCACTCCTTGCATGCCTAAAACACCAGCCAGGCACAGACACCTGGAGGAAAAGATGAGTATTTGATCCACTGAGCAGATCTGAGAAGAAAATCAGTCAGCTGAGTGGGATGACAAGCTTCACATCAGCCCCATCAAAAAGTAACAGTGGCAGGATTCTTCTCAGCACTGTGAGCAAAAGTAATAACAATATTTAGGGAYAGAACCAGAAAGCTGCAATGGTTAATGTGTGTTTGCTCAGTGGARTGCAGAATTACCCCAACATCAAACTGTAGGGAAAGCACACATTTTCTGATGCCTCAACTGAATTTCTTTGTGTTCTGGACTCCACAATTCCCTCTCTCCATGCTGAAATTGTTTGAATATGTATCTAACTAAACATGATTACAACATACTTGCTTAAAATATGAAGAGCCATCACAAGTGGGCTTGATAATTCTCTCATGATTAAACACAGGAAGTGTTAGCTTTTATAGGCACTTGAAAGATGGTTCCTTTTAAAAAAAGACCCAGTACAAGCTGTATTCTTTTGAACAAGCATGTTATRTCAACAGCCTATTTCTTTTTATGGGTTTTGCTCTTTCACACCCCTGCAGCTCATTGGATTTAACTCAAAATCTGACTTCCACTGCAAAMCTTTCCTTTCAAATATCACAGGGTCTGTTCTTTCTCCTCTGTACAGGAAGCTGCAAAACCAAGACTTCATTTTCTCCAGATTTTCAATCCAGGCTTAACATTAGCATTTAGTTCACAATTGCCATGTGTCTCTCTTGTRCTTAGGAAGGATTAGAACACCAGTAACTAAATAACCAGCATTTACAGCAGGGATTTTTCTTTTAGATAAAAACATTCTAGAATGAAAATGTTGCCAGATAGTTTGCTAATATGAATTCTTAAATGATCAAAACGTTTTTGGCAGAATTCTGTTTCTTTCTGTGTTGAACTCGGGTCTCTTCATGGAAAAAAGAAAAGATTAACCCACTGCCACTACCATGTTGTTTTTGCTTTAAATTTAATCATCTGCTTATAAGCCAAGAATGCCTCTAGAAGTACACAGTATGTCTTTTCATGAGGCAAAACAAAGATTTTCATAAAAGCATTTTGTTTTGTAATTACATGTTCTATTTATGTCATTACATGTATTTATACTAATTATGATGTTAGTTCTAATTACACTAATTGCATAAATACATGATAATCAACTGAAGTTTACTTTCAAAGAACAAAAGGAATTAACTCTAGACCTACCTATTTATGGCTGTGTAACAAATCTGTGGGAAGAACTGTCAGACTTTAGGGCACAACATCAGCACCCTACCCAGAAAATGAAGAGACCTCCAGTAAACAGGGTAGGAACAGTGTTTGTGGTCAGAAAAAGGTTGTTGAGATATCCTAGTTAGCAATGTAATGGAAATCTTACATTTTTGAATCCCACAGTGTGCCCAGCCTAATTGCCTCCTCCTKCATCACTCTGGAAGGCTGTAGTTCAATATTTTTTTCATGGGGATAAGTTACAGGYAAAGARAAATKGATGTTTTTTCCTAGAATTCTGTTWGTGGTACACMTTTATTAAGCTAGTGAGGTTTAAGATCTCACAGGAGCTGAGCATTTCCACCAAAGAAGCAGATTGAGTTTGTATAACTTCTCAAATTGCCCTAAAATGACACCCAACCTAATGTGAACACAGCCAGTCAAAACCCAAAATGTCTGTTAGAGAGATCCCATTTCTACAAGGGCTTGCAGTTTGTATTTCTAGTTTAAATCAAAAGTATAATTCACAAAAGAGACTAAGTCTTACTACCTGCTTTCTACTCTCTTCCTAAATTTAAAGGATTTTAATGTATTTCAGACTAGAATYTCTGTACATGTGGGAAGACATGTACAGGAAACTATTAATACAATCTAAACATTGCAAGATTCATTCCAAATAAGTTAAAAGCTCAGCTTACTACAGAAATGTTAACTCCACCTCAYATGCAGCCTCTAAATCTGATGCTACATGTTTGATAACTTTAAAAAAAAATCTTAAGCTTGTATATATATATATATACCTTTCTGAAGAAATCCAGCCACAGCCATGGGCTGCCTAGATTATTATAAGACCCCTAGGTGTCATGAGACCTCCAAGTCTGACATTTTGTGACAGTGGAAGGTTTGAATGGTGCAAACCAAATTTGTCAGGGGCAGGGAAATGACCCTGATTGCAGAGATTGAGAGGAGACATGAACAGCTGGCAGAACCACATGCACAAATAAAGTAATTGCATGTGCACACAGAAGAATGTTCAGATTTGGCCCTCATAAGTTAAACCATATTGAAGCTCATTTATTAAACATAAAAAATGAAAAAAAATCACCTCTGGRTTTTCCTCCTTTTTCTTTTTGGTAGCAGGCAGTCCCTGAGCTGACTCTTCAGGAGGTTTCTTTGTCTCCACTTTACTTTCTGTCTGGGTTTGGACTTGAGGTTGAATAATGATAACCTAAAAGACAATGCACAAATAAGAGAATTCACTATATGAAACTGGGTTTTTTTTGCCTGAAACCTTTGAGTCCTCTTGGAAGGGTTACTTGATACCCTCCAAATAAGAAATGCAAGTCACAAGTCAAAAGCATAAAWCAACAGGATACCCAGGTTAAGGTCCTAAATCCATGCTTAAGTTTCTAAATCTTAATTCTTATTGGTACATTCTAGACTTGCTGCAGCCTAAGYCACTTGATGAGTGCCTCTGAAAATTAGGGCTCTTTCTAATTAGAGGGCTTGTGAAGGTGGCTGAGAAGCCATGCTTCAGCACTTGTGGTGTCAGTGATTTTAAGGTCTTTCCTTTGGTTTTATTTGGTGTACAAGTAGAAGAGATGGGATTGTTCCAGCTCAGCCTTCCAGCCTCTGTTCCAGCTCAGCCTGCCCAAGGCATCAGTATCACTGCATCATTGAAGAGAGGTCCATAGGAAATTTGAGCCTGTACAGAATTCAGGGATTCCATTAGTGAGAATTGGCTTGGGGACAGAGAATTTCATCAGTTCACATAAAGACGCGTTTTGCTCCCAGTAAAAACCAGGCTTGCACMCAGACTAAAGTCTGCCAGCCTCCACRTGTCCCTRCAAGAGCTTCCCCACTGCTTTCTGCCTATTTGCATGGAGAAGAAGCAGTGAGAGCCGKGCACAGGCCGTGCCGTGCCAGGGCAGCCCCTGCTCCCAGCCGCAGCGGGTCCCTGTGCTGCTGCCCGGAGCTCACCTTGCTGTCGGCGCTGATGAGGAGCGGCTGCACCTTGATGCTGTCACTGCCCACCGAGACCGTGGCGCTGGTGCTGAGGGGAGCTGCATTGCTGGGGGACGTGGAGATGATGGCGTAGGCCACGCCAGCGCCGCTCAGAGGGGACGAGAGGGCTGCGGGCTCGCTGGCACCCTGGGACTGGCTGCCGTGTGTCTGGCCATGGCTGACGGTGTTGTTGGCGGTCGGGAGGGCGGGGCTGGGGTTTTTGATGCTCACTATGGTTGCCTTCTGGAAGGTGGGAGGCTGCTTGGAGGGTTGGTCTCTGCACGGGGAGATTGGGAGGCTGTCTGGAATCAGGGTCTTTGGCCTAACCTGCAAACAGAGAGTCAGGTGTTTAATTAAGGGTATGAACAAACACTGCACACATGTGTCCTCCCAGTGGAAGCTCTAGTTGCATTAACCATGGACCAGGAGCATCTAGAAAAACAGAATGTAGCAACTGCAAGTAGCCAACCACTCACTCACTTGCGGATATATTCCCAGCACTTCTCAACTGGGTCATTTTGAAGTAAGTGAGAAAAAAAGTCAAATCTTTATTTTGATTAGCACACATCCATACAAATGCTAGTCAAGTCACATCCAGTTCTCAGCAGGGATGTGTAAGCCAAAGCTTTTGCAAAGAATGGAAAACCCAGATGCAAAAATTTCCTGTTCTCAATACTTTTGCTAYAAATTAAGGAAAGGGAGCTGAATGATTAAGGGAGTTGTGGGAAAGCATTTACAGGGACAGTAAAGTATATGCCTTTATACAGGTGGATTGGCCAATGAACACCTTGACACATTTAAGACCTGCCATGTCAAATGGAGAGAAGATCAGTCACACAATTCCTTAGCTCCCAATAAATAAATAAAACAAAGAGAGGGATACAAGAAACAACCACCAAATATCACATTTAAAGAGTAATTAAAGAGCTAATTTGAGGCTGTGGGTGGATACAGGAAGAACTTCCATGAATGGAAGAGGATACTTTGCCCAGTACCCATGTACATGAATGATAGCTGCAATCAATTGTTTTCAGCTAATGTGATGTGTTTCCACTGGTGTAATTAACATCACCCYGTCAACATGGCCCTGCCTCAACATGTTAAGTACAGTCCCAGGATTGAAAATAAATAATTTAAACTGCTTCACATGGAGTTAACTTCAYTCCCAGCTTATTCCTTAACACAGCCAGATAAAACAGTCAGCTCCCTCTGTGCTTATTTAGTCCTGTCACTTCTGGCACCTTCCATACTGTGAAACAAAATGACAAGTCCTAACAGACAGACATGGCAAACAGCTGCCTGTGTCACCACGCTGGAGTCTACAAGAGCCCTTCAAACGGTGCCAACTTCAATCTTGAGCCTAAGTAAGCAATCTAATGAAAACACTGGGATTTACCAGTGTGCAGAAAACCATCTCTCAAGGCTGTGGTGTCAAGAAGGAACCATACCCTTTTGTCCCCACAGCAAACATAAGTGCAGCAACACACATGTTGAGAGCTCTTTGTGTCCCTGTAACTTGTCCCTCAAACGTCGACAGGACCCCAAAACTGGTGTCAGAGGCAGGTCCTGCTTGGGACATTCCCATTTCCAGCAGTCATGGTAGATGGAAAGGTAAAGAGGAGCTTAGCCCAAGGTCCTGCAGGCTCGTGCAGAGCCAGGAAGCCACTGAGTTCAGCTCACAGCTTCAGGGGGACACTGGAAAGCCTCAGAGAGCTGCTGTGAAATGATGCAAAAGCACACAGAACTCCAATGGACCACAGTCAAAATACCCTGACAGTAACTGAAGGGTTCTTTGCTCATTTTCTTTATGCAATCMCTTTGTGTAATGATTATCTGACTGGTTCAGATACCAGACAAATACCTTGGTCAAGTAGTTTATGGGRGGACTCTGTAATTAGCTTCATATCCATGATTAGTTAATGGTCTTATTTTCAAAAGTAGTGTACAAAGCATTGGTTTAAACTCATCAGTTCAGGAGTTTTTCTAGCCAAAAAYTGTCATGTAGTTTACCAGGATCTACTGTATCTGTCACTCTTAAGTGCACTTTTATATTTAATCAAAAGCATAATTAAAAGTAAATGCCTACATATATTCCAGCTATATAATTATCTTTTCTACTGCATGATRTAATACCTCAGTGAATCCTACACACACCCATGATCCACATCCTGCAAGCTGTGGATGAACACATATCACTTCACTATAAAATAAGCTCTTCCTGCACAGATAATTCAACAAACTTAATTTTTTAAAATATTAAGTTCTTTATAAAGCACTGCACACTGAAATTATCTGACAGGATTTACCAAACTGGTACAGCACAGAGCTTATGCTGGGCACTTTCTGCCACCGTGTGATACAGAAGAGGAATAGCTGCTTYCATGGGCTAAGCCTCTGCAAACTCCCTGCCAAGTTCACCCAACCTTGGGAGACCATATTTATTTGCAATTACAGAACTATTAAAAGGGTTGACATCAGAAACAAAAGTTTCAGGTGCTCCTGAGTTAAAGTTATAATAATTTAAAGTGAAAGAAAGTCCTTGAAGGGTTTTTTGCCTCATCATTATCTCACCCCAAAACCAAAAGCCTTTTGGTTTTGCTTTCCCTCTTCTCTGTCAACTATAGCATAGGAGAGTGAGCAAATGGGTTTTTGTGGATGTGTGGMTTCTAGCCAGTGTCAAATCCTGACAAACACAAAACTGTATTTTCACAGGAACTTCACTGACTTCTTTTAATGGATTGTGTGTTTTCTGCCTGTATTCTCTGGTTTGGCACTGCCACTATTGAATTGATGATTCATTAAGTGGCTCTTTTCCATTTGYAAAGGGGGAAACTACCATTAAACCAGTGAATAAAAATCAGTGTTATTCAAAAAAATAAGAAGTAGAGGTTGAAGTTGGCAAGGATTTTTTTTTTTACCTGCTGCACAATGATTCTGTCCTTGAACATGCTGTTATCTTTGTGCCTCTGAGGAAAAAATTAATCCTYATTGTTTAGGATTACAATGGGAATATAAAAGACAGACTGTGATGATACAAATCAGTCAATAACTTCCACTTCCACGCTTTTCAGCATTACAAGTTAGCTTGCTTCTCTCATAAATACTCATCTATGATTCCTTCAATTTAAAGTGTCCATGAACCCTTTGGCAAAAATAAGAGGAGACCTGTCTGCTTTCCCCCTGTCCATGTGCTTCCTTAGGCAAGCTCTGAACTAATCCACACAGCTGGCAGTCACYGGACTCAAAATCTGGTGTCACATTAAAGACCATGGATATCACTCCTTTGGAGTGCCCATCACTTTGAGAACTTTTCCTGCTTCTAGACAACAATAACATCACATTGTGATGATTCCACCAGCCCCAACTCATTTATTAGCTAAAATMAAAAAAGAAAGACAAARGTAATGATAAAAGTAAGGACAAAAATAMTTTCTGTCTGCTGACCACCTAARCAAGATGGARGCACACAAAATGCTGAGACACCAGRAGATGAAGGGTCAGACAGCAGCAYAGCTAGCTGCTCCAAGTCTTTACTGAAATCATGCAAAAAAAGAAAGCCTTCCTGTCCACCTGTTATTCCCCCAGAGTTCTAATGCAAGCCTGCACAACTGGCCTTGAGGCTCAGAGACACAGCACAGTGCAGATCCAGGCCAGACACCTTTCACATGGATAAAAATGGCATCAGTGGAGAGAGGGGAAATTTCYTACCCTCTCTTTGGCTGCTACTCTGCAAAGCAGCATTTCACATGGAGTAACAGAGGAGTTTGCAGCTGGGAAAAAGATACCAAGCCAGGTGTAAAAATGGCTCGAATGTTCCGTGGGGTTTTCATGGATACTTGAGAATTCCATGTGCAGACTGTCATGGAGAGCTGACTTCTGTGGGGGTCATTTTCAAAGTGCTTACAACACTGATCAGGTGGCTACAGTGCAACTTTGTATTTGTCTGTCAACCAGCTCAAAATAGGCAGAATATTTGTCCTGCAGCTGGAAATTGGAACTCAACCTGACAGAATGCCACCCCCTCCTCAGAGCAGGGGGTGCCATAAAGAAGAGGAATAGCTCAGGAGTACCACAGTGTTTAAGCAGAGGACCTCTAGGATTTTCGTCTTAGAGTGCAATGGAGAGTCTGCAGTTTCAAAGCATCTCAGTCACCTGGAGACCCCAGAGACCAAAGAAAGAAGAGAAAGACTATCTGGAATTAGCTTCTCAAACATCACAGCTCACTTATTTGATGAAAGCAAAAATAACTTCATATTCTGGGGGGAAAAAAAAGAACAAATGTCCGCCAAAGAAGCTCGTTTTGGCAAATAATGAATGCCTAAAAAATATTGTTTGTATTGTGCAAAGAACTTGTTAGTAATGTTTGTTTGCTCACTACTTAATTAGCTGTTCTAACTGATGGGATTTTGCTGCCATTTGTGAATGTGCAAATTTGGAAACTTCCTTCCCAAGATGGAAAAGCTCCCRGGGGTCACATTATAAACCCATTCAAATGAACAAAACAAATGACAAGTATCTGTACAAATCTGGAAAATGGGAGAGCTGTATGCATTGTTTTATGTAACTCCTGTGAAATGCCCCAGTTTACTTGTGTGGCATGGTTTTGCTTGGCCCTGCTTTACAGGGGTAAATCAAAAGRGGCTGACAAGATGAGGAGCACGAAAGTGTCAAATTTATCAAAGTCCACATGATGTGGACCCTCAAAATGGAGGAGCCCCCTCYTTCTGCCCAGCCAGCCTGGTGATATTTATGCCTACCTGTAAATCTGAAGGGAATCTGAAATCCCAAAGAAATCATGAGGCTGGCCAAAATGAGAAATGGCAGGCTGTTGCTGAAGAATTTGGCCTGTGAAAAAGCCCGGAAAAGCTCAGGGCAGAAGACACACCCCTAATAAAATGGCCTTACACACAGCTGCCTACTTCCTTTTTAGTTTGTCAGAAACAAGATTGCCAGGCAGTTTATTGCCCATCCTATCTATATGAAATATTCACTAAACACAAAAGTTAGTGAGCTGTGGCTCAGGGCAGCCAAGGAAGCACTGGCAGTTCATTAGTATAAAGCATGATTGCATAAACAGCTCTGAAATGGAAGGGAGTGAAACAAAGTGGAATACAAACAAAAATATTGCCATGACCTAAACAGAAAGACAGAAAGAACGTGTTCCTTTCCAAAAGCTGAGGAAATCAGCTTCCTCCACTTTTTCCAATTCTTTAAAATTGAATCTAGCACTGAATGAATTTTTTTTTTCTATTTAACAAAAGCATAGGGCATTGGTATTTCTGTAAGTGCAGCATTTGCAATGTTATCACCATTGCTGAAACATAACTTAAATGATAATTTAGGCCCTGTTACAGGTCTTTCAGCTGCTCTTGAACTTCATCTATTTTCAGGAGCAATCTGCTCATCTTTCACACCCTAAAATGATAGAAATCAAAATGTTATTATGTTGTAAGAGMAACTGAAAAGCAAAGTCTTGAACTTGGTAAGAAAAATATAACCTCACTTTATGTTCACAACTCTGCCTTCCTCAAAATGTAAATTAAAGAGAGAATTTAAGAACTTTGTATTGGAAATATTTYTTCCTCCAAGTAAATTTAGCTCACAGACCTTCTACTAGATTCTGCCACAAAAATAAATTAGAAAAAAAATAAAGGAACAATAGGAAGAATATATATCATCAACTTCAGCACTTTTCTAGTGTTCATATATGAGAAATGGAGCTCTAAGGGCCACAGTGGGAGAAATATATTCACACTTAATAATCATTAATGTGAAGAGCAAACTGCAGCAAAACATTTGTTGAAAATGACATCCAAAAATTATGAGAAAGGGGTTTGAAATGGGGAATAAAGTGCATAGTTATAGAAACAGTGATGGGTGTTCAGAAAAGAAGGCAGTTTGAAATATTTTAAAAACCTGTGAGTGCAACTCTGCTTTCACTCTTACCCAGAGAATCTTTCCTTTGTCTGGCACCTGGGTTAGCTGGGCCAAAACTTGGTATTGGGATAGACAAGGCAAATAAGTCAGTGCAACAGAACATGGGGTTAAATCTTGAACAGGGAKGTTAACACTTCCACCAGTCCTTTGAATTACAGAATTGCAGATGACCMAACTTTAAAGTATGAATTTACATTCCACCATATGTATTTTGCTCTTCCACAATGACTCCACATGACATTTTATAGCTTCTCATTGTGCTATCAGTAGGCTCCCAGAAGAAATTTTTTTTTTTCATGAACACATGACACAACCCCCTGTTTGAAACTGTATTTTGTACCTGAGGTAGCACTGCTGGTCCTTGTCCTGCCAACCTCTGCAAGGAGCTGACCTGAGGAACCTTAATGGGCACTGCAGTGATCGTTCCCAAAGTCTGTTGGAAGAAAAACATTTGAACACAGCTYAGAACAATTGCAAAGCTTTCCCAGGCAGAATCTCTCTGAGGCAGCAGYTCCCTTCCAGCTCTTTTTCTCTTCCCAGCTGCCATGGCTGAAGGCTCTCTAGGCACCAGRCTGTTTTCAGAAGTCTGAAATGCACCACAGTGACATGCATTGGTGTGATGATGCATTTCATGGTAGCCAGGGTCACAAAGAGATATTTGCTGTGCCCCAGGAAATGGTAAATACTGAATTATTAAAATGGRAAGCTGCCTATAAATCCACTACAGCACACTACCACATAGCATTCAGCATCTATTATTATCCATGTTCATTGTTGTTACTCACCCTTCTCTTAGTTGCATACCAAATTTATTCAAAGCTTATTTAATATAGAATAAATAGTTTATAAATTTATGATTGGGCCATATATGCAAAGAAGACAGCTAACTTCTCCCATTCAACATCTTTCATCCCTGATTTCAATTCATGGAATGACATGGATTGGAAAAGACCTAAAAGATCACCCAATTTCACCCCCCAACACAGGCAGAGACACTTTCCACCAGACCAGGTCCAATCCAATATGGCCTTGGACATTTCCAGGGATGGGGAAGCCACAGCTTCTAACCAGAAGTCCCTACTTTAGTTAACTGGCCAGTATCCTTAAGGCAAGGTTTTTTAACTTTCACCCAGCACTTTGTGGTTGCTGTTGGGAGGACACAGCAATAGAAGCAAGCAGATGATTGTCATCATAACAGCAAGAGACACTCAGTCACTGAACTCAAAATTTTATCAGGCTGTTGGAAAGAGCTAATATGGAGAAAAACATGGATTCAACTGAATTTAGCTCTGCTCTAAACCAAGGATTTGGATCACAGCAAGATAAAATATTCCATTATTACCCAAATCTGGTAATGAAATTTGTCAGTAGAAAAGAAACTATAACATAATCAGCTCAAGGAAAGTGAAATTGTGTCACATCCATGCTGATATGTTCTCCTCAGACCTCACCCACAGAGTGGCAAAACAGTCTGTTTCATTGTGTCTCCAGTGTTTGATAAGTAATAACAAGTGTATTCAGGCAGAATATCCTTAATAAACTTCTCCTCCAGCGTTGATATTTTTACCTCTGCTACTCCTGTCAGAGACATTTGGGGGTGTGATGTTGCATATTCATCAAAGATTAACATCTGAAGCAGATTTGCCTGAGTAAAACAACAAGGAGAGCTGAACAGTTATAAACATGCAAGACAATTTTCCTTGAGTACTCATGGATTACCAATACCCTGGATTATCCATGGAAAAATGTACTCCATTAAAATCCTGTCTCAAGCCAAGAGAAGAGGGAAAGGGGGGCAGAGAGAGCAGCATTTCCACCCATGGATGATAAAAGAAGTAAATTACACCCTCCTTTAGAAATAAAGGCTCTGGCAGCAGGGTGAGGAACAGAAGGGGATATTTCTGCCACAGTTTCYCTATAGGGTGACACATGSACTAAAAACAATGGGAAGGATCTGACTGAACAACTTCACTGCCCTATCACAGCCTCACACATGGGCAAGAACAACATGATGAACTCCTGCAGTCAGGGGAGAAGGAGAAAATGAGCTATGGGCATTTATTAGACTTATCACAACTTCTGTTTAAAATTAGCATGAAGTGTAATCAATTCAGCCCAGATTCAGATTTTTTTAGGGTAAATACCAAAATGAAGTTTCCAACTCATGCTACAGAAAGCTTCATCACAAATAAGATCTACATTTTCCTGCTATCCCAAATGAGATTTCTTTCACCACACAGTGAAGACCAAGGTTTACTAGGAAATATCAGGAGCACCACTACTTCTCCTGGAATGTATGGATATCATCTAAAGAAAGTTAAAAACAAAAAGTTCTTCCTTCTGGGAAGTTGKGCTTTAAAGGCTGCTGCCTGCGACCTTGCAAACACACATTCTAATATTCCTGTTCCCACAGATACACAAGGATTTGCAGAGAGTTTCAACCTGGACAACAAAATCCATGGTGGTATTTGGTCCAAGGTTGGATTTGATGATCTTGGATGTCTTCTCCAACCTTAATGATTCTGTGATGCCATTAAAATACAAAGTGCTGACACTGAATGAAACTGGGAACTGATTATGAAGATAAGAATCAAATTGCTGAGATGTTAAGTAAGACAGAGTCATCAATTGTTCAGATGCACAAAAAACTCCATGTCTGAGCAACAAAGTTCTTCTCTTGTATCACTTCAAATATGTCCAGGGATAAAAAAGCCAACCAAGCAAACAGAAGAGAATGACTCTGTCCTGTGAGGAGGGAGCTCATGTCAGCCCCTGGGTGCACTGCTGGGCCAATTCTGGTTCAAGTTTCAGAACAGTGAATGATGGAGACAAAAGGAATGAGAATGAGAGAACAAACAAGGAACACCAAAACTACTCTGCACTGCTCCCTCAGCTTCACTTGAAGGCAAAGTCAGGATGAATCATCTGTGGGTAGCAGAGAAAGGAACTCCTGTCAGTTCTGTCACCTGCACTTTCAAAACTTTAATCACATTTATTTCCTTGAAGTAGCAGTTCTGCARCAAACTCAAAAGTACAAAACCAAATAATGGCACTTTTAAGTTAAGAAATTTTAAGTGACAAAGATGCAGCCTTCTGTTTACAAATGGTTTTATAGTAAGGTTGTGTTATTTAATATTCAGGGAAACAATCTCAGTATAGAAATCATATGGCCAAGGAAAAAAATCAGAACTTTAATCTCATGTTAATATTGGCACTACAGTATGTTCAGACAGAAGGACATCTAAGAATCAATTTGATTTTTCACTATTTATTCTGTTTTGTTACTATTTCTCAGCTTGAGCAATAAATAGCTCAAGCTGTTCAAGAATTCTATGACCTCTGTACTTTTTCTGTAACACATTTTATCTGCCTGTAATTCAGCTAGGTCAGTATTTCTGTCTCCTTTTTAGTGATGAAAAAAATCGAGATTTAGAGATAAAATGATAATGGTCAGGGCTAGACTTGTGCTGCTGGAAATGCAAGCCAGACTTGCAGTGTTTTATCCATGTGGAACAAATGCTTAAGGACTTATTGCTACAATTCATTATCTGTACAAACTCATTGCTTGTGTCCATGAGCAGTTTAAGATTAGCTCACAGATGTAAAGCTGTTAAGGGACATAACTGTTCTCCCACTCCAGAATGACACCAGGATAAGTAAATCCAGTCACTCACTGAAGAGAATCAGACTCAGGCAGTAACAGAAGGTTAAAGAGACACACAGTTCTGCAGCACGTTACCAAAATAAGAGTTTAACTCAGGAACATATGGGTTTGTTGTATCTCAGCTGAACAGTTCAATTATTTGAGCTCAACTGACACTGCATTGCTGGATTATTTGCAAATCATTTTACACCGACATCAACACTGCAGCACAAATATTGTGCTCCTGCAATGAGTCATGGAAATACAAATTTACTTCTTTTCAAAGAGTGTGTGCATCTTTTTAAGATCTAGGTCTTCTTCGTGTTGAACCTGAGCTATTAAAAAAACAATGTTTTTGTCTGTTATGTGTTCAATATTGGCAACAACAGTTTTAGAGAATGGATTTTTAATGTGGTAGTGACAGGGGAAGAACAGATTGCTATGGCAACAGCAAAGATGAAAATTCTTAACCTGAATGGATCATCACTAAAGTAATTGCAGGGTTTTTTTTTTTTTACCCATTCTACATCCATTTTACAACTTGAATGCTGCATTCAACCTTGAGCTTGCTTTATAGAAATGCCAAGCACTAGATGCAGCCTCCAAATTGRTTTGACCTAAAACTTGCTGCCCCTTCCCTCACGAATCCCAGATTGCTGTCCTCCAGCTCACCYAAACATCTGAATTCCAGCATTTTTCCACAGTCCACCAATAAAAGCACCAGGCCTTCAGACACAACTTTGAGGCTCCTSCAGGGCATGCTCTGGTGCATATTTTTTCTTTCCTTCTAGACTCAACTTGCATAAAAATCRGTGGAAATCATTGTTCATTTTCAAAAATTGTGGTGAAATCACTGTGTGTGGTATTTCCAATCAACTGATGGGATAAGGTATCAGTTTCACATCTCATTGTATTYCAAAGAGGCTCTTACTTCAGACACATATTTTGTGTAAACAGTAATTTAATTGGAATTTCATAGAAATGTAAAGGTGTATTTTACAGGTTTGAAAAGTGTTTGTTCTCCCCAGATCCTCTCCCTTTACTCAGAATTCATCAGTCATGCTTTCATATGCAATTTATGGCTGTTATGAAGTAGACAATTGGAAAAACATGTCCTGTTGCTTTTTAAAAATATCAGTATTTTTGAAACCATCTTTTCTTTGGGCACCAAAAATACAATTTAAAACAGCCCTCCTTATAGCMAATTAACAATTACTTGTACTTTTGCCCTGGAACAGCTCTCTCTGCATGGGGGTAGCCACAAGCAGTAGGAGGCAAAGTACCACCCTAAATTCCACACCTGCTTTGAAACACAAACTCTGAACACACTGTAGGTGTGTGTTCTGGCAAAGGGAAAACACAATGAACACAGCCCACATTTTTCCCTGTTTCAGAAATCCAGCTGTGCCAAATGCCTATTCCTAAACACAATTTGCACCATATTATTTACTGGTCAGTAGTTGTTTTTTTTTAATGCACCACTTTAAAAAACCAAAATAATTATAAATGGCTTTAACATATATTATAAAAATAATTTTTTTATATATATATAAAATTATTTTTATTAGGATTTTTTCCACAGGCATTAGATCACACTCTAAATTTCTGAATTGAAAGAAAAATCAAAAAGAAAAAAGAAAGTTTGGGTGTGCCAAATGCRTTGGCATGCACATACCTGTTCTGTGATTTGTAGCCTTATTCAGAAACCAGATTTAACTAATTAAGTCTCCACCTCCTGCACAAATGAGCATAATGTCAATGAGCTGCAATAAGACTCAGCAGCTGTGATCACACCTATAGTCTCCTGCTCAGATGATTCATAAAAGCTTTGCTGTTTAACTCCTCAGCTGTTCCAGGTTGATGTGGTTTTTAATGACTCATGTTTTCAAATCACTTGCTCTGTGTTCACAGTTTGCAGAAATATTCCCRAGGAAAGGGAAAATGCATGAAYAGTGTCACACAAAGCAGTTTCACACCTCTGCYTCAAGTGAGCTCAGGCAGGAGTGAAAATCTCCAACAGACCCAGCAGCTACTAAAGCACCACTGTCCCACCACAGCTGCAGGATATGAAGATTACAGAGTGGAAAGGGAAGGCAAGGGGATGAAAAATAAAGGAGGACATGTCCATTATCCTATTAGTCCTCACCTATGAGAATGGCCCATGCAGCCTACTAGCAGCTGCTGCAAAATTAGAATTCCATATGATGCCACCTTAGCAGCCACTGGGCTCAGAGCTGCTTTTGCACTCTTTGCTCTGAGTGTAAGGTGTTCTTCTGTCACTCAGAAGAACTGGAAAACACGAGGGAAGTGACAACCTGAGGCAACCGAACTACTTGCTGCCAGACAGTGCCTTTTGTCAGGCCTGAGCTGAGCTAATCCAATTAGCTAGGCAGAAGAAAGTTGAATTTGCTTAGGAAAGTATCCAACAAGCAACAGAATAAAGACAAGGGGAAAAGCAATGTGGCAGAGAAAAGTGTGGGGGAGAGGGGAWGACAAAACCCACAAAGAAAATGGGATGGCAATTCCAACCCTTTTTGACAAAAGAAGCTATTTTATCAGTTCTGCCATAAAAACTAGATGTTGGTACCAAAAGTTTCTTCCTTGAGAAYAGAACTTGGGGAAARTAYARTAACATTTTGCYTGAATTCCATATAAAGCATGTAGAAATATGACTAATTTTAAAATTATGCAGTTAATACAGTTTGTTAGGATAAGAAAAAGGAAGCAGCAACTTTCTCAGCCAATGCTAACTTGGATGTGCAGCACATCCCGTGAGCATGCATTATATACTTGTTATGCAAACTGCTCAGCAACATCCAGCTACTTGTCCCTCAACAAAAACCAATGGAAAATATTGCTTTAGCACAACATGGTGGAATTACCATTGCTACTGAATTCCTAACTTTGGTATTGTATAGTTCTAGGACTGCAGCTTTGAAAAATCATTGCAGATACTGCTATGGAGATGCTGCCTTCTAGTAAAAGAAAAGAGCCATATTTAGTTTTGGAGGGTGATAAACTCTGTAGTATTCACTTATAAATGTAACTGGTTCTATGATAATCCAAATTAAAAGGCTGTTCTTTTATGTTCAGATAGTAAATATTTGGTAAATTTAAGTTTATATAAATAAATTCATAAATATACACAGATATATTTATATATGTGTGACTACATAAGCATACATTTCAGAACAGTATATAACACAATACTTTTCCAGAGTTATACTATACCAAAGTGAGCACCAGTGCTTCCCTTCAACAAAATCAAATCAACAAAAATCACTAATAGCTTGCCAAGCCTATTGTACCTTCATTACGAAAATAGTTAAAGACATGCTAGTGTTGTAGCTTGTAGATTAATTCTTCTGGTGCAAATAAAAACACTCCAAGCTCACACATTTGACAGTGCTCGTAGACCTTGCTGAGAAATGTTTTGTTATTAAGGCTTATAAACTTTACCTTTCTGAAGTGTAAACACATCATGATACACCAAGATATAAATTAATYCTGCTTCTATGTAATAACTTCCAAATTCAAAACCAGTTTCTGGATTCAGGCTAGAAGAATGAGGGTCAGTCATATTCCTCAAGCCTTGACAATTCTGAGCCAGCAGTGATGGCTCAAAGCCACTTACTCTGGCTTCAAGCCCACTTAAGAACACAGATAGARCAGAAACCTGAAGCTTTTTATCTCCTCATACTTATTAGGGAGGTTGGGCTGTCCTTTCACAGCAACAATAACAAATGCAATGTCTAATTTCCCATATTACAGGAAAGGCTAAGAATTGCCCATGTTGACAGAATACAGATGATTTGCTTGTATTTTGAAAAGACAAGTGTGAGGAAAAATGAATATAGTAATGCTCCACTCCAAAGAAAATGTGAAATCAGCAAATTGGGTTGTGGGATTCCATGAGAGCAAATGCTAACTACCATATACAGTCTTCTAAAATCTTAGTATCCCTGTAGTATCCCTGCCAAATTTCTACAGTATTCTTATTACCACTGTGCTACAGTATCTTTCTTTAAAAAATATCTCAGTGTACACTAAGATAATATTCAAAGAAAAATTAATGTTACATTAAATTGAACAATGCTGATTTGTGGGTTTATTTCCCACCCAGAAGGGTAGTAAACATTTAAGGTAAGACCCTTAAATCATCATTACCAGTTCAGCAAACTACAGGAAACACAACAAATCCTCTSAAAGCTGTCATGCACATTCTGGTATTACCTATTCAGCCACTGCCATTGCAGTGATCCTGCAAATAAAAATGAACATATTTCCAACCCAGCCAGCCTCATTGTTTGATTCAGTGAGGGATGCAACAATCAAATTGTTTGTAGTACCACAATCCATCACTACACTTGCAAATTTGATGACACAAGCCACTGAACTGGGGTCCTAATAAAATAAAACAWGAAGAAGARRCTAAAACAGAGGTCTGTAATAAAGATCTCCCAGAGAAAACCCTCCAAACAAACAGTCATAGCCATTAACAAAATGCCTTGCACAAAAGCAGTGGGGACATGGTCTTGCTTTCACTGGTCACATCTCCAAGGACAATATTTGGCCAAAGAATTAGAACAGTCAAAAAGATGAAGACCCCAGCACAGAAAAGCAGGTAAGTACAAACTGATGAATGGGTWTGATTCATCCTGCTGAAGACATGTGAATTATGTACAAGTTAACTCAGGGTTATGCTCAAATGGACGATACACTTGAAACCATTTTCTGAAATTATTGATACTGAAGCCTGATTGCAAGATCAACAAAAAGAATTCTGTTTGTCTTACCTTGCCTGGTGCCTGCCTTATTTTAAAAGGGTCTAGATTTCAGTTTTCATAATGACAAAAAATCCAAATCCAGTGCAAGTCTTTCTACTCAAGAGGGCAAAAACATGACTCAAGASCACAGCACACAAGAATTATCAGCACAGAAGAAACATCAAGCCCAGGAGTGATTCAAAAGCAGTCAAAGAAGAAACAGGCTCATGCTAAGTAAAAGTAACTAGTCTTTCCCCACCCATCCACACATCTCTGAGTATCAAAAACACACTCTAGCTGCTAACAGGCATCCGCCAACACTGTGTCCTTGTCACTGATGGAAATGGAAATGGATCTGTCTTGCCATTCAGCTGTTCTCTAAATTTAGAGATGAACAAATTTGGTTAAATTTGGATCAGGCACTCTCTGACTCACATTATCCTCCAAGCTGGCAATCCTTCCCGTGTCACACAGAGAAGGCCACTGAGCACAGTGCACAGTCTCACTCCTGAGGAGGCACTGCCCACAGCCAAAGCAGGGGATACACAAACACCCCATTAAAAGGCAGGGTACCCATGCAAACCACTCTGCTGTGAGCAGCAAAACAGTGCCTGTGGGCTGAAATATGCATCCCAAGAGCCAAACCTTCAACAGTGCAAACACAACTCCAGCACTGAGCACAACTCTCTGGATTTCAGTCAGGGAGGGTCTGTCCTTCTCTGCACACACAGATTACTTTCTTCTCTCTCACACAACACAAACACTTTTAATTGCTTATTGTGTAGCAATTGAACTTAAATCTTTATGAAATGGCTGTGATGTGAGGAAAAGAGAACAACTAAACCCTAACATCACTAAGTACTAATGAATATTAATATAACATAAATGCCACTTACATTGCAATGTGAAACAAGTTTATTATCCTGAGATGAAATAAAATTGCTGCCTTTATTACTGTCAGGAATGACTTCTAAGATATTTCTATTTACTACTTGAGTATTAATCAGAACTCTGTTTACAGATCTGCTCTCCCATCTCTCTCACCAGCCCCTCCACATTTATAYATGTAGTTGAAGATCAGTATTTCCTGACACAGTTTTCCAACCAATTTCAATAGAGACACATTGTGAGAGCAGTGGCAGACCAATTGCCAAATCCTGATACAGTTAAAACAACAACAGGAAATCTTACCATGCCTGTATTTGCAAGATGAACATTGAAAGAAGATAAATACACAATTTGTAGTCTGGTATCAAACAGATTCCTGCAAATTATTCAACTATCCCACAAACTCTGTAGATAATGAGAAAACACCACCTTTAGACAATAAATGAATGGCAATATTCCAAAGCCTTTCATTTCCTGAAGTGGTGCCTTTGATTAAAGTAACAGCACATGTAGAATAAGTAGACCTGTTTATGCATCCTATAATTTAGAAAAAAGACCCAGGAGATGATTTCTCAGCCCCAAAGTCAATCACCTTTCACTATTACAAACTGCACTTCAAGTCTGAATCACACAGCCCTCAAATTTTCAATCCGTCCCCTCACATTCTTGTTCTCCCATTTTAAATAGAACTAACTTGAAAATTCTGACATTTTCAGGAATGCTTGCCTGGTATTTCTGTGAAGCACAGACAGCCTCCAATTACAATGAAACAGCTACAGTGTATTATCATTTTTAGAATGTTCCTTGCTTTTCTGAAGTGAATCCAAGCTCTCCATGGGAGCTACTCTCATTAAAGTCAAAACAATAATGTGCTAAAAAACTCCCAGCATTAGAACAAGGGACTCAGAACTTTGTTTGTACAGGTAATATATAAGGATGTATGAAAATACCAGAGAAACTTTAATAAGGGAACTGCCTACATATTCACAGAATCACACCTGTAAGTACTGCTGCAACACAAATAAAAAATAAAAACCACAAAGCCTTAGTCACACACACAGGCAGATTTCCAGTTATGGAGGAAGCACTTTTACAAAGAGCATAGTGAAGCACATAAAGTAGGATGGTGAAGAGAAAAGTGATAAATCATTCTACAAATACATTATTCTGAAAAATGGCCATTGTAGGCAAAAAGTATGTTCCTAAAGTTGCATTTTTTTCTGGTAAATTGAATATACAGATAACTAACAGATATACATGAGCATCCTCCTATGTGTATAAAAGCCACATTTCCTGAAAAGATAAATGGATACCTGTGTTGTCTGCTCAGTCTAAACAGGGACACAGGTAGTTCTGTGAGCTGAGGAGTAAATGAAGCATTTGTGTACAACAGTTTAGTGTTATTGTCAGGAATTTATAGCACTATAAATCCTCACCCTGTATTTTGCTTTGAAAGGACCCCTCTATAGAAAAGCCCCCAGACACCAGAGCACATGTGCAGGGGGCAGCTGCCAAATTTTCTCCTGCTCACCAGGGGATACATGTGAGGGAAGGGAAGCACAGAGAGGGGCAGGAGGTGGGATTGGATCTGTTTGTGGAGTCGTGATGGACAGGGAGTCAGGGCCTTGCTTGCAATCAGGAAATGGTGGTGAGGATAGGAAAGGGAAAATACCACATAAATTAAAATATAACTGGAGAGGGTTATTAAAAAATCTTTTTATACCAAAGTATATTGTAGGTGCAGGCACACCACTGACCACCCAGTGGCCCCAGGGCATTCTCTCTACACAACAGCACAGGAAGTCCTGTGAAGGCAAAGCACACCTATCCTGTGTACATCATATGCCAGCAAAATGCAGATTACGCCAGGAAAATTCTGCTTTAGGTAACATAACTTGCTCCAGATCATCCAAATGAAGTTCTAAGCTTTGTTTCTTGAAGTGGGAGCAAGAGCTCCACTCATGACACCCCTGTCTGTACCCTTGGATCAGTGTAGCTCCATCAGTCATGCCTTCACACATGGGATGGTGTGAACAGTGCAGACCCAGCACTGATTCCTGCAGCTCACCATTCCCAGTGCTTACACATTTCAATCCTTTCAAATCTCACAATATATCCTGCCTCTAATAAACCACATGGTATGTACCTAAACAATCCTTTAGCACCTGTTATGCACTTAGTTACTTAGACACTTTTTCCAATGCAAACATGGCTTCCATTAAGTAAATAACATTTCAAAATCACTTAAAAAATCTGCTGGGTAAACAACAGCCTAAAATGAAAGTGCTGACTTGCAGCTGAATGAAATTTTTGTAACAAACTTACATTTAATCCTATCTGTATTTGAAAGTTCTGTATTTAGATAGTGTTTGATGCCCTATTTATATCTGCTGAGTTTCATTTAGCTTTTCATTCTTCTTGCCAGATACTACATGAGATGATGACCACATACACATCCTGATATTCCAAACACTTTCAAGCAGAAGCCACTGTTCAGACACTTTTAACATCCCATTCCATGCCCTTGCCCTTTCCCATACAACTTTACTGAGCAATAACAACACTGCAAAGGAACCCAAAAAGAAGGCATAATAAATGCTTATATTCATAAATGTCAGCAATGAAATTTCCCTCTGACACAACAGTGCTTGTAGCTAAGTGTTACTATTATTGATTCATGATTGACACTCCAGGAACAATCAAGAACACTGAGCATGAGGCAAGAATAGATTTTTTTTTCCCCCCCCCAGAAAAATAAACCTTGCAAAACATGTTTAATTTGGGTTGAGGAGTGATAATTAACATGCAATCTGGCACTAGGCTTGATGACTGTTCAGGACCAATGGTCACCTTGCACTCCTTATTTTTGTAATTCAATATTTGTTACTGTTTCTATCCATGCTTGCTGACTATTCTCAAAAAGATAAAACTACTGCAGTCCTCTGGTTTAGAAGCTTGTCATTCCTCAGCTTCTTCCTTCATAAATTCCAAACATAATCAGAGGTATTAAATCACAAAACCACAGTTGTTGAAAACTTGCAGTGTGAAGACACCTCTAAATAAAAACACCAGACCTTTTCCTCTAGCAAAACCAAGGCAAACCCCAAATGCTGCTCAACATTCCCATGCTATTCCAACAACAGCAAGCCTTTGCTCGAAAGGAAGCTGCTCCTTGCAAGGAAAAAGTGCAATGCCAGGACAAATGCTGCTTCAGGTTTAAGAGCACATAAAACAGAAACCTGCAGGCTGTAATCCACCACTGAGCCCAGCATGCCTGGGGACGTGGAAGGTGGGATTGGGACCCATTTGCCCTTTTGATAAGGATAAATGGGAAGGAGCAAGGGTTATTCAACACCACAGCAGGTCAGGAAGTCTTCCTCCAACAACACTTGAAGAAGTGAAAAGCTTGCAGGCAAATATTCTAACTCACATTGCTCTCCAGCACCTGGGACTGTTGCTTCATTGTTTGGTCTAAACACATTAAATTATATTTCAAGCTTCTTCCCTCACTGCTTTGATTCTTTTYTTCCAATGGCTCCTGACAGTGAAAGACAGTCCTTCACAAAATGATAGACTGTTGTAATATTGAAACTTTCATCTTGCATATTGTTATCATTTATATAGTTATTTTCTGGGATTCCAAGAAATATCTACTAGGATCCCATCAAGTATATTTTCAATAAAGCATAAACAATGCCTTCTAAAAAGGAAATTACCCAGCATGAAATACAAAATGGATATTCAAAATCCAATTCTCCAGACAGATGTAAAAGCTAAACAGAACAGTGCTTCTCCAGAAAAAGTGACAGGACAATTTGATTTCCAAAGTGGTTGGATGTGCATTCCATTTGTTAGTGGATGCAGTAGGTGACAGTGTTTAGGAAGGGGCTTCCTGGGTATTAAAAAGCCCCATGCATTCCAACATAACCTGGACTTACAAAAACCTTCAGGTATAATTTGTCTGTTGCCTTTATCCATGCCAGGTTCTCCTTTCCTGATTATTAGAGATTCATATCCTGAGCCTGTGAAAGGGACTCAGAGTTCCAAAACAAACCCCAAACTAACGCAGCCCCTGCAGAAAGCACAAAAGAAATCCACATTTCCCAAGTGAGTAATTACACATTACACCTTCTTCTACAAAGTTTTGGAAAGGCTTTGTCACTTTCTTCACGTTTCAACTTCATCAGCATCACCTCCCTCTCCTGGCACACACAAATATTCTCTGTTATTGGACAGCACAAAACACGGTGTGCAGCAAGCACACAGCACCCCTTCCCCTTCTGATCTCCTTTCACTACGTCCATTTATTTAATATTTTAATCACCATGAACATGAGAGCAATGACAGAGTTGTCTTTACAAACAAGCAGTGGGTCTGCTGGTAGATAAAACTGGTAGATAAAAGAAACAATGGGAAGGATTCCACTGATTGATGATGGAAAGAAGATATTTGCCTTTACAAACAAACCTTAGGTTTGCTGATAAATGAAACTGAATATTGAAAGATGAAAGAAATAATGGGGAAAACCCATAAATTCCATAAGAATTAAAAATTAAAAGGGGGGTTATACGTTAAAGGGGAATCTTAGGCATTCCGGGAAGTCTGCACCTCTCAAGTACCCCAGCCAAGGAGGAAAGAGAGAGGGAAATGGAGCCGGGAAATTGGGATAAATAGGAGGCTGCATCCTCCAAAAACTTGAGAGACCCCAGGGGAAATGCCCCATGGCCTCTCCCTTTATTCGAATAAAGTAAAAGGACTCCTCTGTCTCCTCTTTGGACATAAACCTCTGGCGTCTGTGGATTAATTTTCCTAACAAACATGAACATGAAAGATGTACACATGCATGTGGACCTGCAGGTGCAGCCTGCCAGCTCCGCTGTGCCTAAGCCAGGACAGCTTCCAGCCGGCACAGCCGGGAGCTCCTCCGCCCCCAAGCATTCCTCTACAAACTTGGTGAGGTCTAAGAGCTGCTTCTCAAACAGAGACACGGCCACGGCAGGTGGCATAACTGAGGACGAGCCACACGAGGTTCCGGAGCAGGAACGCTCCCCTCGCACCGCACCCCGCTGGCCCCGGCCCTGAGGGACGGATCTCTCCTTGCTCCTCACGCCGAGAGCACCGCAGTGGAAGGGACAGGTCTGCTCCTCACGCCGAGAGCACCGCAATGGAATTGTGTTCCAATGGAACGCAATGGAAGGGACAGGTCTGCTCCTGGCCCCTCAGCACCTTCCCCGGCCCGGAGCCCCTCACACCCCCCTCACCCCGTGCCGCCCTCAGCGCCGCCCCGCTCCCATCCCTGCCTGCCTCCCTCCCCTCAGGCGCCCTCCCTTCCCTTCGCTCCCTCCCGGCCGTACCTGGGCGCTGGAGACACCCGCAACTTTGGCCGTGCTCTGAGGGGGCTCTGCGCCCATCCTGCCCCTCAGGCTGGCCGTGACCATCGCGGCGGGCCCGGGCAGTGAGGGGATGGGCAGGATGGGCAGGCTGTGCCCGGAGTCACCGCCGCCAGGAGCCCCGAGCAGCGCCGGGACAAGGCCGGGCCGCGCTCCGCTGCCCGCCAGCACCGCCCGCTTCTGCCGGGAGAGGGGGAGAGAGCAGCGCCAGCGGCACCGCGGGGCAGCCCCGGACAGCGCGGATTGCGGGTGATTTGCTGTTCCTTTGGTGGGGTTTGCGGTTTTCTTCCCGGCAGGGGAAGGGCTGGGTTCCCCTTCTTTGCTCGGGAGCTCGTGGGATGCGCTCTGGGCTTCCCAAGTTGGGGTTTTGGGGTAGGGTTTTTTTTTCCTCTTTTGGGTTTTGCTTCGAACTAATATCCTGGAATAAACGATCGTGATACAAGTCTAGGTAATACCGCAGCTTCAATTGATAATAAAAGGCTTAAAGAATGATATTTTCAACTTTCTCTTCCATCAGTCTGGATATCCATTCCCCGTGCCCACCGCACCCCAGTGCTTGGCGACTTCCTGAGTTCCTTCACCAATGAGACTGGCTTTTGGAATCGGTTTGCGGCTTTCCCTTTAAAGTTTTCTTTTCCTGACAAAATTCCACTATTTTTCCAGTGGCGGTAATTATAATAATCATGATTATTATTATCATTATCATCACCATCCAAGCTAACTTTTCTCCATAGCACCATTTTCATTCGTAGTTCTGTTTTTTCTTAACAATTGTTCTTTTATATTGCTACAGAGTGGCTATTCCATCATCTGAAATAGGAGTATTTTTATTATGGCCTTGTTATAGGATCTCTGACAAGATTTGTATTTGAGATTTCTGCAGGTACTGTGAAGATGCACCCGGTAAATAACAGTGTGTGCATAAAATGCTCACTTTTGAAAAGGAAAAAAAACAACTTTTGAGCAATCCTGGGAGCTTTTCTTATTAATGCCACTTAGGCAAGTTAGGTATATGTGGAAAAAAATATGCCGGTTCAAGCCTCCTTTGATACCTTTAATTATTAAACATCTTGTTTTTGCTAGAGCTGACATCAAAGGCATTTAATCCTGCAAACAGCTCTGCCCATGTTTAACTTTACTCACTGACCATAACTTTGGACTCCAATGCAATTGCAGGTAATGTACAGCCTTTGGGAAACTGCTGTTAAAGCCCATTAGAGTTTTGTTGTCAGCTTTGTTTGTTTAAAATATGATGCGTGTAGAGAAGTGTGTGTGTGAGTGTAAAGTTACAGGCATGCTTAGCTCTTTCCACAAAGCTGAAAACCTCACTACTGGGCATAAAGTAAAAGCCTTGTAGCATAAAACTTAAGTGACTTCTAGGAAAACACATCCCTTCCTACCTTTAAACCCATATTTCCACTTTTAGACTGGAAATGCTTAGTGGAAATATGTTTGCTCCAGGAACTGCAGTTTTTGTGTTTATATGAAATCAGAAGCATGCACTTTACCAGAGATATTTGCTTCAGATTTTAATATACAGAAATTACTTCTTYYTGGYCAAAGGTTGGACTCAGTGATCTTTGAAGTCTTTTCCTGTGCTTTTGCTTTATGTCCTATGAAAAATGCAAGCTCACAGACTGAGAATGCTGCACCTGGTTACAGTGCTAGAAATCCACTGCCTAACTGGAGCTGGTCCAGGAGGGAAATCCCAGCTCTGCTGCAGACAACCAGAGGTTTGCTGCTGACATCAGCAGCATTGGGTGGGGATCCTCTTTTGTGACCCTGGGAGCATTTGCTATTCCTGATAGGTCACTGTGCTGATGAATGTTTGTCCTCAGACATGAACATTTTACTGAATGAAAAAACTTCTTACAGAAACACTCAGCTTTACTCTGATTTGTAATTCTCACTTAAATTAAGTAAATTAAGTATTAATCTAGTGGTATTAGTACAGCTTTACTTTGTTCTCAGCTCAGCAGCACAAGACATCTACACAAATAAAACTTCCTGACTCCCAATGATAGACAATCCTTGGTAGCTCAGTGGAAAGAACAGGTATATTAAGTAAAATTAGATTATGACTTTCTTGACTAATTTCAGTAGCAACTAATTGCTTTTTGTCTTGTTTCAAAGGAACAAATTAGCCGAGAAGTACAAAAACAGAAATTCTGTAAACAAACTAAAAAAAGTCACCACTCAAACCACCATCCATCCCTTACCCACTTGTTCTCCCCACAAACATTAACAGTGAGTCAGTTTTGGGTCATTGCATGGGATGCATGTTAACATTTTTCCTAATAACCTCCCAATCCTGTCTGTTTGTCTGTATGCAACCAAAAGAGGTAAGGAAATAAAGATCACTGCTTGTTTCAGTCTAAGCTGTGATAAACATGAAACACTTGGAAAACTTTCATTTCAACATAGGCTTTGTAGCTTTTCTAAGTAAATACAGGGAAAACACTATGTCTTTGGGATAGGCTTGCAAAGACCATTGGCCCACATCTGTCACCTCCTGAGGGTACAATGTCATACTAAGTTTGTTTAAATAACTGAAAGTTTTAGAAACTAAATATGGAAGTATATACAAAGGTGCTCAATTAGCTTCCAAAACAGAGGTACAGAAAAACTCTCCAGGGAAAAGCAGCAACAGCATCTCGTGTGCCTCTTTTATTAATTTTCTAAAATGTACTTATCAAAACTTTAAAAAGAGCCCCTTTAACTAAACTGTGCTAATTAAGAGTTGAGCTATTCTCATCTCTTTGTGGTTTTTTTCTTAGTAACAGCCATTTTTACATTTTCACCCTAAGAAGATATTGGTAAAGGAGTGTTAACAGAAACAAAAATTATGATATGAGAGATTAAAATAATCCTCAAAAAAACCTACATCTGCTGTATTCTATTTCTGCCAGATTAATTAAAAGAATAATCTTAGCTTTTAAAGAGAAAGAAAATCTGCATTTTGAGAATCAGTCAGCATAACATATTATCATACTTTTGGAATAATGAACAATAAGACACTAAGCAAGCTTTGGCCACTGCAGCAGAAAACATGTGCTGATACCATGGAAGAGCCAAAAGAGAGGAAAAAGAGAGGGGGGAAAAATAACATTGGCTTTAAAAACTGGAAAGCAGGTCTGTGCTTCTCACCCACAGCATAATAGCACACACAATACACCAATTCTGAAACGGAGCCTTTTCAATAGCAACACAACTTTCATTTTCACTGCAGGATGCCACAGGCAGCCCAGAGTTTGAGATCTGCATGCTGGTCACACAGAAACATGCCACAATGTGCTGGAAATCTGCCACTTGTTTATGATTCCCCATCTTGTACGTGGCACGCTCTCTACTATTTATAGAAGAGTTAATGTTCTTTTCCATATGTATCAAAATAACTCTGGCCTTCCTATTTATTGGTGCATGTCAGCCTCCTCCCAGCAAGGTCTGTGTTTGGGGAGGTTTGCAGGTAAGAAGGCAGCCATCCAACAGCTTTAGCCTCAGATTTGATTACTCAAATGCTACTTCTGCTACCACAAATGATTCTGTTTAGTGAGTAAAGCAATGGAAAGAGCAAAGGGAGGAAGCATTTGCAGGTGGCTGTTCTGCTGTGAGCAGTGGGGCACACGTGTGTGCATGCTCCACACACACAGAGCACTGCTTCTGGGTGCAAGGCTTTGTCCCCTTCACTGCCACTCTGCTGCAGTTTACATCCAAACCCTTACTGATCTGATGTCAACATTACTTCACACGTGCATCTCAAATAAGAACGTGGCCATGGCTCTGCAAGGGAGGGATTCTCAGCTCCTGGCTGCTGCCTGCCACAGCAGTGATTTAAAACAGACACACACCTTTCAGCAAAGCTTCATGTTTCCCTGTAAATTATGAGACCTGTTTAAAAAGGACCTAAAATTCACTGTCCATCACATTTATATTTTAACACCTACACGCTGTAGATAGAGACCTCAGTCCATTAATCTTTCCAGAATGATGCTCTGACAAAGCAGTTTGGTTGTGAAAAACTGCAACTGTTTACAGAGCARTATCAGGCTTTTTCCTTAGTGGCCCCATGGCTGAAAGAAAACATTTGGCATAACCCTGAGAGTTTGTTTAGCTTGCAGAACACTGGCAATCCACTTTCAAACCAAAAGGATGTCTTTGTCAATTAATACTATAACATTCTGCACTAATCTAATGCCATGCATGCAAACCAGCTGAGCCATGGCCTCTCTTCATTTACCCAATAGTCACAATAAAATTCTCTTGAACAGCAGAATATTTAACGTCCAGAGAGTGACAACACACAAATGCACTATAAACATAGTCACCAACTATGGCACTTTCATACAATATCTTAGGGTTTTGGTTCAATCCTATGAATTTCCATGTTTTTCTCCTGTGTTTCCAAGTTGCTACTTTCATCCATGGCTGATGCTGCCTGATCTGCACCTAAGTCACAGCCAGCCATCCTCCTAACTTCACACACTGAAACAAAGAAATGAGCAGGGCTTCAGCCCAGCACATGTGCACACACAGGCACCCAGAGGAGTTTGGTGGATGCTTTTGGAGGCAAAAAGGCCTCGTGGTCTGTATTTTATGCCTGGACTGCCATAAAAAAATGCTTCCTTTGGCATACAGGCCTTGGGCACCAGGTTACCTGTGCCAAAAGAGAAGGCACTAAAACAGCCTCTCATACAAACAAAGATGAGGACCGTGGCATGGGAAGGTTTCTGTGCTGTTTCCAAAAATGCTGTATTTCATGTAAAGGCCTTCAAGACGAGCAAGCGAGGGGGAGGAGGAGGAGGAGAAGGGTTTTAAAGAAGGTAGGGGTAGTTCCTCCTGCCAATTGCTCGGTAAATGACCTGTCAGTTTGATGCAAACGCTCTGCCTGCGACGCCCCAGCTTGGGCGGGGGCAGGGATGGGGAGAAAGGAGGAGCTTGGGCGGGGGCAGGGATGAGGAGAAGAAATTGCTCGACAGAAGTATTTTTAATGACCCCCAGGGAGAGGTCACTGTGGCGCAGGCTGACGTGAGGTACCCGGGGGCAGGCAGCCTTCCTCCTCCTCCCCTGCTCCCATCCCCCTGCCCTTTCCTAAAGGAAGCCTCCAAAAGCACGATTAATAAACGAGGCGGTAGAGACTTGCCCAGCTAGGTACAACTCGAGTGTTAGTTTTTGTGAGAAGAATTTAAA
>CADDXX010000189.1:1444700-1501095 GCA_902810485.1 Alauda arvensis | reverse complement strand
GGAGCGCCGCGGGCGGGAGGAGCCGCTCCGGGACGGGCGCTGGGGCCGAGCCCGGCGCTGCCGCTCCTGCTCCGGCTGCGCCCGCTGTGGGATCGGGGCCCCGCCAGGGCTCGGTCCTGCTCCATCCTCATCCGACACCTGCCGGGTGAGACTTGATGCTGTCTGTCCTCTCCCCCGCTTTTCCCTGTGGCTCGCACTCTTCAGTAGAAAAACCTGTGGGTCTACAAAGCCAATGAAAACCGTTTGTTCTTTATTTCCAGAGCACGGGAGATTCTGAGTTGAAAAGAGCCAGGAGGATCATCAGGTCAGACGGTGGTAAGAGATTGGGCCCATGTGGGGACTGGATTCAGAACCTTGGTCTCCTGAGCACCCTGCTCCAAGCACCTGAGCCAGTCTCAGGTCATGAGGAAGGTCCTGCCTGGGATGGGAATGGCTGCCACCAGAAAGGGAATTCCTGTGCAAATACATCTCCTTCTTTCTGCTAATGCTGCTTTACCCACCAGCCCCTAGAATGGCTCTAGAGCAGAACTGGCTGGCACCTGACATGACAGCACAAAACTCTTCTAATAACCCTAGGTTCCTGCCCTTTCCAGGATTTACCCAACAGCTATAAAGGTGCTCATTCCACATCCTTTTCCAGGGAGAAATGAGCAGGACAAGTCCTGAGGGTTCACTTGGTCCATGGCCAAAGTTCTTCTGGAGAGTGTCAGGGCTGGTCCTGCCTGCAGAGGGGCATTTCCTCAGGTGAGGGTTCACAGCCCAAAAACACGGTGGGTGCTGAGGTTGGGGCCCCTTTCCCGGCCCAGAGCTGCACGGAGCCCTCGGAATGTTCCTTGCTGTTTCCTCAGGGTGTCCCAGCTGGCTGGGAATGCTGGCTGGGAGGAGGCTGGGAGCCCCAGAAAGGGAACCAGCACCTCTTGCCCTCGGTGTTTGCAGGGGAGGAGCTGTGTCTGCAGTGCCCTGTCCGTGGCACAGGGAGCCAAACACATCCCGGGGAGGGGCACTGGGATTCCTGGGCAGTGCTCAGATGGATGTGGATAAAGGGCTGCCTGTGGCTCCTCAGCCAGGGGCTGCTCTGAACAGGCACCCAGAGATGTTTCAGCCCAGACAGACCCCACTGGCACCACAAAATTACCCCAAGGAACAGCTGGTGCTACCCGGCAATGTCAGCACGGTGTGTTTGCAGAGGGGCTCAGACAGCAATTTCTGGTGCTGAACTCCTGGAGCTCCTGCACATCCCCAGGTATGTCCCACCCACCCCAAATCCCTTCCCTTCCAGCCTGGGGACATCATCCATCAGCAGTGTTAAAGTCAAGGGAATCTTCTCTCACAGAARTTARACCCYAAGCAATMGCCCTCAGAGATGCTTTAAAATAAAAGGTTGRATGAAGTTTTGTTTGGATTAAGTCTGSAGTTTTTCAGGGAGCCAGCTGGAACTACAGAACTGATGGGAAGCTTTTAAAGGTGGGTCCCACTGGAGGGCAGAAGCAATCCCGATGTTGTCAGAGCTCCTAGAAAGTAGATGGAAAAAGGTAAGGTAGTTCACCTTCATTTTCTGGTGATCAGGGACAGATGGAGGGCTAAAGAGCAATATCTTTCTCTTTGAACTTGTGTACTCCCAAGCAAATACTGATTGCATTCTGACGTATTTAGAAATATTGGAAAAGAACAAGAGATTGTGGACAGAAAGGATGCTTTTTCTCCCCTCTTTAAAAATTCACAAAAATTACTGGTTTTTGCAAACAAACATTTTTCCACTTAAAACTTTCCCACCAACTTCATTAAACAGAGGTACATCACACTTGAGACACCTGTTGAACAAAAYAGTACAGAAATACATTGTTTCCTGCTGGTGGTGAGAAAAATGGTGCAAACCAAAATATTCTGTCCTTTACTTCCTTTTACTTCCACACAAATTCCTACTTTCCTGCTCTTCCTTGTTTTTTGTTTTTTTTTTCCCAATACCCTCTCCCTTACATTTCTGAATTTCCAATAACTTCTTTGGGGTCAACTACACTTTCATCATACCCATCAGTATTGCAGGACAATGACATTACACCATCTTTTTTCATGGCTTGTGTTAAATACAGTACAGAGAGATCAAATTATGGCCAGCCACATGCCTTTGGTAAAATTAAAAGTCTGGTGAGATCACATTTTCTTCAAACTCAGAAAGCCACATGTTGAACCTATGTTTTAAGAGTTCAATTCTATACAAACTTCTTCTTCAAAGCAAAGTTAAACAGCTGTCACCCCACACAAATGGCAATTTCTGAGCTGCTCCAGAAAAGAGATGGAATGTTTGAACTTCAGAKAAGCTCTTCACATGCCTTGGTCTCCATTAGATTGGTGTTCCAGACAGGGGTAGAAAGGCTAGTAAATATTCACAGACCTACAAGTCAAAACAGTGATACCAGTGATGAATATTCTCAGTTCTTAAAAAACTTTCTGTAGTAACACAGGAGGCTCATTTGAGCAGCTGCCGCTCTTCTCCTTTGAGGCGCTTTTTGCGGGGCTGTACAAAGTCATCATCCGAGTCATCCGTAAGTTCTGGGATGTCTTTTTCACTCTGGCTGTTTGGCTGTACAGGGAACTTCCTGTCAGGATAAAGGTTCCTTAGAAGATCTTCAAAGTAGGCTTCGAGTTTCATGCCGGCCTCAGCCACTTCTGAATCAGGCTGTGGGGGTGAATGAACAACATCAGTGCACCACAAAATAGCTTGGATCACGTTAGGTCTGTTAGGTACAAACTACAAAAAGCCATCACTCAGCAGCGAGAATGGCTCTGGAGCATAGGGCCCCAAAGAGCACAAACACACAGTGAGGGCAGATCTTCCAGCCAACAACCCCCAATGATTTTTTTCTCTGACACAAAAAGGTGGTGGCCACAGAAGCCACTCACGAAAGCCCCACTGCCTGGGTTGTCAAAGCTATATAGGGATTCTAAGAACTCTTAATTCCTGACTAGGGTGGGAGCAGGGATACAGAGTTGTGCTGTGCTGTGAAACACATAGATATGCCCCCAGGGTGTTAGAAACTTCTCTACAGATCTTTTTAGTAACAGTGAAAATACTACTTGACAGGCAATGACTGTAATGTGGAAGACTGAGCAGTCCTAAAGTCATCCACAGCCACCACAGCTATCAGTTTCCTGAAGCAGAGGTCACCAGTGTAAGAATAACTCCTAGCTATCAAGGGTGACTGGATGAGAACCCCTTGGAAAAGCCTTTTATTGCCACTGTAATTCTCTCTCATTTTGTGGTCCACTCAGGACCTGCACCTGTATTTCTCCACATGTTCCCTTATGTGCAGAAGGGGATAATAACAATTACTTAACATGCAACTTGAATTCCTAAGAGTGAGTACAAAGCTCCCAGATGAAAATCCCACTGAATTTAAGATCTGATGCAAGGAGGACTAAACCAATTTTTACATCATAATGCCCACCATTAACCTGTATGATAAAAATTTRTCCTTTTCTTTAGCTGCTGACCTGCCATTCAGCTATGTTTGTTACCATCCTCCTCCCTTCTATGGAAATATCTCCACTGCAGAGTTTTCTCAGACCACAGCCGTGTCAAATCTGATCTGTGTTTTCACTGCAGTCTCATCATCCAAGTAAGATTAATACAGTAAGTTCTTTTGTAGTAACTTCTACCCCCATTACACTTTTCCTGAAAGCAACTAAGCCGACAAAACCTGCTAAAGTATCTACTTTTCTAACCTCATTGAATTCAGCACAGTTTCGGAAAATCAGTCTGAAATCAGCCACAAAATCTTCTGGCTTTGTGTAGAATGAACTGGTCACTTCRAGTCTTTTCTTGATGGTTGACAAGTCCATAGGCTTTTTGATTATTTTGTAGTAATCAGGGACCTAATTGGAGAAAAAAAAAGTCCAAAATGCAATGTTCATATTTTATTGTTTTATAAACTTTTAGATTTGAGGGAGTATTCAAGATTTAGTCTCATCTTCAAAGTACAACAAAGATACAAGAATTGCACTTTCAACATACATGCAGACAGTTTCTGGAATAACAATGATGGTATGACAATTTGTTGGCTATAATATACTCTTTCAAATGCCTAGTTTAAAATCAAGGAGACACACATAAAACCCCCACCCACTACATATAACAGAACCAGTGAGATGGTCTGGACATAATTTTCAGGTGTAGTCAAATAAGCTCTCTATTAAATTTCATTCTCAARACCACCATATGAAATAAGTCCTTTGAAATGTGGCAAACTTCAGAGCTATCAATGGTTTTCATACCCAAACTATGGCTGTAGGATTAAGATTTTTTTTTCTTTAGGAAGAGTAAGAAAGTAAGTAAGAATGAAAACCGGTGGTTTATTTATATTTTTTCCTACTTTCTCCTAACTAGATTCACATTTTTAATGCCTGAATTTGGTAACACATGACCATAATAGGTCATAATCAATTAATCTCTTGTGACATTTCTTATTATTAAACTCTGTGGAATGTTCTTCAGAATTGTTATTCAAATTGAATAAAAGCTCCATAGGAACATAGTACTTTTTGATTAACTCTTTCCCCATTGACTTGTCCTTACCCACTGACTTGTCTTGCAGAACAGCTTTTCATCTAACCATGGTAGTAGCCCTTTGTATTCTTGGACTTACAATGCACCCAGGTACTGTTTACCAGTTTAAACTAACAAATTTTAAGTCAATGAAAATTTCAATTTCATATTAGTACTATGGAGTACCCCAATTCTCAAAATCAGGTAATGTTTAAAACCCCAAATATATCCCAATTTACTTACTCAGTGATGTAACTCAGGATATGAAGTTAGCRGTGTTAGAACTTACTTTTTGTAACTATTTTTGAAGTATTAAGTAAAATCAGTTATTGTGGAATTTTACTTGTAAATCCCCTGCCAACCCAATGCTTCAACTTTTAACTTTCCCCTTCAGACAGTTTGAATAAAACTGAACATGTTTCATGCACTGAATGTCTGTGGAATTTGACTTATGATAATGGACTTTASAATGTCATTAGAAACATGGCAAATATGCTGCTAACAAGTGAAACAGAATGAAACAGAAACAAGTGAGGTACATACCGTGGGAGAAACTGGATCTTGAAAGGCAGGACTCATTTCATGACAGTAGAGGTATAGCAGCAGTCTTTCACATTTCTGAGTCAAGAAAAATAGATAATAAGTAATTCAGGGATCCTACATGGCTTATTCTAAATCATGAACTACAGAAAACACAGTATTCCCCTTTTTCTTTGTGTATACAAATATATTAAACTGATCTTGAGCCTTGAAAGCAATTCTAAAAATACTTCTGTGTGATTTTATGCTCGCTGATCCCTTATCAGAATCTTCACAGGGCTTTTGACTTCCATTTAATGCAAAATACAAATAGAGCACGTGTAAATAATGGTGTGACAGTCTGTCCTCCACACAYGAACACTACTCTTGATGGGCAATGATCTGTCCTAAGGTAAGAACATCAGGTGGGAATTCTAGGAATTGCAGGAGGAACTGTCTGGATGCTTGCATAACGAATGCATTCCAGAGATGGGTGAGTGGTGATGGTTGTGATTGGGATCTTGGTACACATGGGCCTGCAAAAGGGTACAAAATGCTCCTGGAGACTGGGTCAACTGGGGAGACTGATCCCCAGAAGCTGCAGGGCAGTTCCAGGAGGATCCCACTCCAGCAGGGGCAGCTGCAGGTACATCCAGCCCCAGGATGGGAACACTTGGTTTTGGACAGGTGAGTAACAGCTGGAGATAAAACCCTAAAGCAGCTCCATGGGGGCTTTGCAATTGTGGTTTCTGCAAACCTGCACGTTTCCAGCTGAACCTGTCTATGTCATAGTCCTTCAGACCTGCTTCTGTTATACACTGCACTGGCAGTATTTAGATACTGTGCTAGCAATAAATCTCATYATCATCTCCCACATAATCAGTGTCATATGTTGTGACTCTTCTCTCTACTACTCTTCCATAAATGGTTTTACATGTAGACTAAGACCCCAAATAAAATACTAACTTCAACATATTTACACAAGTTGCCAACTGAAAACAGGTAAAACACTGACAAAGTTTCTAGCACAGTTCAAAATTGCTTCATCTTGGAAATTTTGAATAATAATTTATCCTTACCCTGCGGTCTATGGGTGCCAAACCCACAGTGTCTTCCAATTTTCTTTTTTCAGAGCTGTGAGCAGGTTTATCACAGTCATATTCAACTTCTGGCTTGGTCAAATCCCGGCAGAATGTACAAATCCACTCTCCACTAAAGAAGACAAACAGAGACAYTGACCTCAGTGAGGGAGCACTCTTTTGCCAGAAGACTTTCCACAGATTTCTGGGTAAATCCCTCATCTGAAGGGTGGGTTTTCTCTGGATCTCTGTTGTTTTCCTGGTGGTACAAAAGGCTGCAACAGCTGGCAAAAATGCTTTACTACAACAACTTTGTTTCCTCTTAGGGGCACTGGTGTCATTAATGGTGTCCTAGCAGAAAGACAGATAGATGGTCTCTACCTTTGTCAATACAGAATTTTTTCACTTGAGCTCACAGGATTTAAAGATAGTACTATGAAGAGTCCTGTACAACCATAACAAGAGATTAAAGGAGTCATGTGGGCAGAACAGAAGGAAAAGTGTGAGTATTATATATTGAGAACCTCCACAGCACATCACTAATCTACAGAAATTACCACAGACAGGATTCTTTGTGAAACTGAAAATATTTCACCCCCTAAAACTTTCAGATGTTCATGATTTTACCAGTTTGCATAAAACAATACTGGAGATTGAGAGGTCAGCATAAGATTATAARATAATTAGTTCTGCAAGCTCTGTCCACTGATGGTTGAACACAATTAATGAACTTGAAAGTTTTGAATAAACTATGAAGAGTCTATGTTTTCAATACAGTTCTCTATTAAAAAAAAAAAACAAACAAACAAAAAACCTGCAGGCTTGCAGATAACCACCAGAGGGCTGAATCACCACACAACAGACAGAATCCAGCAATAACYAGTTATGCAATCAACTGCATGTATTTACCCAGAGGTGTTATTATAAACAGTGTCTTCATAAATGGGACATAGTTTCTGCAGCACCCTTTACTTCATTTCAATAGTAAGGCAGAAGACTTCACAAATTTAGGAAGAAAATCTAACTGTTTTCTATTCAGAGTGATCCAAAGATTTTCACCATCTGCCAGTTTTAGCATTGGTGAATGATGGGCATTTTGCTTCAAGAAATTTCACTTTCCACTGTCTTAACTTCACCTGTGTGCCTGGATTAGCCTTACAGAAATGATGTGGCAGATACACAAAGAATTGATACAGGCCATCACCTAAAAATCTTGTGATACAAGAAAACAAGGAACAAATTAAAGACAGAGGAATGATGCATTAAAACATCCAAGGATCAGGAAGACTGTGGTAGGTTGGAATGAAGGAARAAAGATGCCATGGCCATAGGAATCCATGTGGGAACAGTGTTTTAAACTGAAAGATGGTGGATTCAGATTGGATATAAGGAAAATGTTTTTTAACAGTGAGGACTGTGAAACACTGGCACAGGTTGCCCAGAAAGGTGGTGGATGCTCTATCCCTGGAAACATTCAAGGCCAGGTTGGATGGGGCTCTGAGCAAGTTAAAAATGTCCCTGAGCACATTGCAGAGGGGTTCAAATTAGAGGACCTTTAAACGTCCCTTCCAACTGAAGCACCCTGTGACTCTATGAACCTATGAAACTGCTCTTTCCACCTGAAACAGAAACAAAAAGCAACCATGAAAGCAGTASACTGACACAGTAACAAAATTATTTTGTGTGTTTGAAGGAACTAACACTTAAGAGACTGAAGTTTGTTTGGCAGACTTACAGCTGGGGGAAAAARTAAGCAAGCAACCCCACAAAGATGAGAACAAAAACCTGATACATGAGAAGTCAGGAGGAAACTTCAGCTAACTGTGCTCTGGAGCCCAGGAACACAATGCAATGTGCACTCTGAACACCTGCTATCAAAGTGGCTTTTGGCTCCCTTGCCCTCATTACCTCAGTYTCCACTGAATGATCCAGTAAAAAAGAAGCATTTAAAAAACTTGTTATTGAATATTTAATTTTAATAGAAATCAAGTCTTGTAATGCAATAGTTATTTACCTGCTTCAAGATTACTTTTTGTTTCCTTGCCAGAAAGAATATTTATTTTAAAAGTGCTTACTGTAACCTCACTGGGTATTCCTTATGGCATAAAGCTGTAAAACAGCATTGTTTTAATAAAACAAAAAAAAAAAATAACCCCTGGAATTTGAAGTTCCAAAAAGTAAGAGTGACATATAAAGYAGAAGTGACATTTAAAAGAAAGATACACTTCCACAAGTATGCATGTTCAGAGTAGCACAGAGATAGCAATGTGCTAATCTAAGCTGCTATCCAAATGTTTTACACCAGTACATGATGTTGATATTTGATCAGAAAACCWAGTATTTATAAAAGCATTAACCAATGAGCATGTTATGATCAGTGTTTTTATCCTTTAATACAAATAAGCTTATTGCATGACATTTCCAAGCTGGGGCACTGCAAAATGCCAYTTATTTTAATCAAAGACACTGATTCCAGTAGCAAACACCAGTAATGCTTAGAACAATAATCTATTTAAGACTCTATTTTGAAAGTCAAGAAMCTGAGCAATGGTTTTGTAATAGCCAATCAAGAAAGCTTAATGCTTGTTTCAACACTGACTGAGATGTTGTAAAAGATGTCAGTCACTACACATCCCATGCTTGGAGTGTAGCCATGTTTAGTASTGAAGAACAGATTTAATATTATATTAATTCAGATTTTTCCTGTAGACATATCTCAATTTTTTCTTTTTTTWAAATTATTAYTTAGAAATACAACTATTTTCAGCCACCCTTAAAACATTTTATGACAGATTGGTAATTCTGTGTCCCGGTTTTAATAACAGATGCCCTAGATGTGATCTTGCTTACTTGTCAAATAAGTGAGGAGTTTTACTACATTTTTTTACTAGATTTTTACTAGAAAATATACAATTAAGGTGAAGTTTCATGAAAATTCGGATTTTCTCCAAGTAATAAAACTCCTGGATACAAGACTTTTAAAAAAGACCCTGCTCTTCCTCTGACACTGAAACTTCTTATCCTGGGTTTCACAACACAAGTCTAATGTCTTTCAGTGCAATTTTAGATGGAACTGAAATAGTCAMTTACCTTGGAAAGCTCATCAATGTAGGGACATGACAAGAAAGATGGAATACTTTGGGACACTTCTCACAGCAAAGGAGCTTCCCTCCATTTTGACACACAGCACACCAATCTTCATTGGGATCATCCTCCTTTCTGCCCTCTCCAGCGTGGGAGGATCCCATCCATCCTGTTTTCCCAGGGAATGTRTTCTGCAGCACCCCTGGCTGGTCATCTGTGCTGTCTGGTGCATCTGTTCTTAGCATAGCTTCATCAGGAGTGGAATTGTGATTGGTATCCAGCAGCAGGGAAGTAAGTATGGACTGCAGGAAGAAACAAAGGAAGTCAGATTACAGTATTTATGTGAATTTTCATGACCCTAACAATGTGCAAATTGACCTGAGTAACAGATTTGCATGCCAGCAGCTACACAATGTGCAACATGCATAAAGAAAAAACTAACACACTATAATAGAGGCAAATGAACACAAGAAATTAGCTATGAAAGGCTGTTTACTGTTCCACCAATAAAAAACTAATCTCTGATGGCCCAAAAATCTAGTACCTTGTTTATGGATATTCATGYACTATGACTGGAAACACTTCCTAGCAGCACCTGAAAATTTAAGCTCTGCAAGTTATTTCTGGATTTCCCAGGTTTTCAGTGGATAAAAGCAGTCTGATCACACCAGTTAATTTAATTGTCAGTAGGGCTAGTCTGATTTTGAATTTCACCTCTTCCTTTTATTTAGCTTTTTACTTTTTTCCTGAAACAGTTCCCAACAGAACAGAAGTAAATTATTTTAGTCCCCATAAATCCAAAATACCCCCCAAAGAGACAGGAGATCTTCCTGGCTGTAAATATTTATTACATTCTGAGGCTGGGGTTCCTCCTCCATCTCCTGCTTCACTACAACAATTGGGAAATCAAAGGTCTCGTTTGATGCACTTGACTCCTGTTTAATTCTGATGGGCTCCAGCATAACAACAGGGACTTTGCTGTGTGTAGAATCAGCTCCTGGTGGCCTGCTCGAGGAGCCAGAACTGTAAATGACAGGAAGAGGTAGGAAAAAAGGGAAATTAGGAATCAGAATTGGACACCTTTTGTACACTGATGCTTTTCAAGACGTCAGGATGTTAATCTGCTTTGTTTCTTTGAATCCTGAGTAGTATTCCCTTTATAGAATGCAACTCAAGCTTATTTCCTTTGATGCATACTGAAAAAGCATTACCAAATGGGAAAATTTTAGTGGTGTAGCCCCAGCATTAGAGAATTACTCATGGTTTGACCCATTAGTGCACAATTTGCAAATCATCTCTTTCTTTCAGATCATACACAAAAAAGCACCTCCACCGAACACTGTAAACCACACAACCAAATATGGCAGATGAAACATGTATTTACATTATCTTGGAAAACTTTCTTAGCAGCTCTACTAAAGCTTGGACCTTACTTTTAGAAATAGATCTGTCTTTTTTCATGYATTTAATCCTAACAGGATGAGAGTGAACAATCAAACTTTAAAATACYTGCTTATCTTTTTAAATAAAAATGAAGAACTTAAAACTACCAAAATTAATCAAGCAGCAGCATATCAAATCACATTTTTAAATACAAGACTCTTCAAACAACCATTTAAACTGTTCATTTAAACTGTTCATAGGAGTCACAGAATTTGCCATGTAAATAGGAGAGAGCAAAAGGTATTCCAGATTAAAAAGCACCTGCATTTCCAACTCAAGTGGGATGAATGTCATCTGATTTTTCTCTGCATGAAAAATTAATCTCACATCAGATGCATGTTCTAATTTATTGCAATGCATTAACAGATCTGTACTCTTTAAACAACACTGTGTAAAAATATTTGTTCATTAACATTTCATCACTAAGGGGTAAAAACATTTGTGTAGACTCTCACTAGATATCTAGTGCTCACTTAACTATTGCAGCAGAAAATTCTTAGTAACCCTCTTTGGAACATCAATTCCTTAAATCTGAAGTAATTTATAGTTCCACAAGGGCTTTCAATATGCAGCTTTTTCCTTTAGCTGATTTYTCTGAACTTAAATCCTCATTTATAAATGGTATTCTTTTAATAACGCCAACCTAGCCATCATTTACAGAGTCAATACATCTTTAAATGTTCTATTAATACATTACAAATGAAATTACTGCTTTTAGAATGCAAAGAGTGCTGTAACAACCATTGGGCCTGACCTGTTAAAAGAGAAGGTGAGACAAATTGACATCTTAATGTATTAAAGAGAGAAGAGACTGAGGCATGTTCTGTGCAGGTGGAAGTTACATTTTCTTCTCTCACACTCTTTCCTTACCTCTCTCTGCTCCCAACACTGGAGGCACTGGGGGAGCGAATTGGAGGGTGTACATTTGTCACACTGATTCCCCCTAGGACAGAAGGATCAGATTAGAACAGAACACAGGTCTGTGCCAAGTCTGAGACACAACTCAGAGAAGGACACACATTTTGGGGAAAAGTTCTCCTGCACTGAGAAATATCTCATTTAATACATTTTCATGAAAGCATGAGAGGCATGAGATAACAGAGGGAAAGAGAGGACTAACAAAGGGCCCATTACATGCAAGCAGGCTGAAGGGGGAGTACCTTTGCCTGGTTGACCTCTCCAACTGATCACTGCAAGCTCTTTTGCCTTATTAAATTCAAGCAGATCTCTCAGAACTGCCMGGAAATTTTGAGCTGGCGAGCAGGAAGAGGTCTGGGACACACACATGAGAGAGACCAAAGGTCTRGGGCCCAGAGAGCTGAAAGCTTTGTGAAGCAGAGTGCTGAGCAGCAGCCCTGAGCAGCCTGAGGGCTGTGTGTGCTGCCTGTGAATGCACTGCCTGCTGACTCTGCTATCCTGCGGGAAAGTGGGACCACCATGTGAGTGCACGAACRATCCATGAGTGCTCCCTGGGAATTCCCACTCACACAGCCTTCCCACAGCTCAGCTCAGAAAATGGGAGCAAGGAACAGCTGCTGTGGGCCACCAGCATGGTGACAGGAATCCYCATGATCCTCCAGGTCCACCACATTCAGCCATCCATCACAGTAACTTCTCTGGTCATCCTGTGTCAGTGCTGCACTACCCACCCAAGGCACCATTCCAAACTGCTGTTACATCCTAATCTCACTTCCTCAAATGTTCATCTCTTACCACAGATGCTGGATCTTAACCTGGTGTACACCTGAGAGTGTCCCTTTCCTATGGATTCCTGTCCAGTTTGCTAAAATCTACCCTTTTCTTCCCTTCCCTGTTTTTTAAAGATTTGGGTGCTCAACTTTTGATCACAATGCTTAAGTATTATCTCGACTCCACCTCCTACTAAGTTTTCTACAACTTTGCCTTCATTTTCTTACTTCTCATCTTCAACATAAAACAGAATTCATTCTGATGTCAGTGGTAACATTGCCACATCAGATTTTTCAACTGCACCACTAAAATAGAGAATTGCATCACATTCAATTACCTGAGAGGCCTGGTGATGGTACTGAGGAATTTGGTGACTGCACAGTCCTGTTTGAAGGGGGTTTTGGCTGATTCTGCTCTACAGTGCCATCCTTCCTTACAGCATTATCCAGTGTGATGTTTCCTGAACAATCAATCTAAAAGGTGGGGAAGCAAAGGGAAGCAATTAGTGTTGGGAAGGGAAAAAAACTCCTTCCAAAACAACAAAAACCAAACAAAACCAAAAAGCCTCTGCCATGCTGTTATTTTGAAAGCAAAGACCAAAATAATGCATTTCATCAAAGTTTACCCATCCAAAAGTGAGATGGTTACTTTAGAACATATCATCTTGCTTTCCCTAMAAAGAAAATGAAATAGCCAAATCCAGACAGTGCTTCATTTTAAGAGCAGATGATTCTGTAAGTGCCAATTTTTCTCCACAGGCTGCAGAGAAAGCTKAARTCAAAGAGRGAGCTTTCACAYATTGAAGTAAGTTTATCTCCACACCTTCTTTGGACATGCTCACATTAAATACTCCTGAAAAGATAATAYACTATACACAAARTACTCCTTAATCCACTGGTGTTTAACAGGATTGGAAGAAACTCACAGGATACTCAATCCCATCTGGACAGCAGCCAGGCATATTGACTCAAAATGGAACCAGCAAACCAACAAYTGTTCTTTCCACCATGGCTCAGACCAGATAACTGAACTTTATTCTAGGAGCTCCCAGTGCAGCATTCTAACTTTCCCTAAAAGCTACACATTCTTGTTTGGTAAGGAGGAATGACTTCTTGAAATGTTTGGTTTCTTCCAGTATGTAAGATAATGCTTGATAAGATGTATCCAAAGTGGATGCAGCAGCTTTGGCAAGGTCAGCATATTTACAGTGATTTGGGCCATGTACCTTACAAGCATCAACTCAATCACACACAAGTAGAAGAGTTCATAATACTGTGCACAGAAATAAATATGCTAAAATTTTTATGACCATGTTGTGTAGTTCTCTCTTTAAGTCTGACAGATACTGTGATTCTGTAGTCACTGTACTCCATTTTAATAAAGAGAACACACAGCATATAAATAAAAACAGATGGGAGATAAAGGAAGTAACAGCAAGCTATGACTAGAAAACCATGACACTTAAGTTATCTACAAACCTTAGATCACAAAAAACAGGTTAGGAACTTATGTGGAAAAATAAAGTCACCTGACTAAAACTCTGCAACTTCAACATGGACCTTTGGCAAACATGCACCATTCAGAAGAAATTATGAAAGAGAAGCTTAGACGGTTAAGGAAATATGATCTCACTATGCTCTCTCTTTCTATCACCAGTTCACAGGCATATTAGAGAATATATGAGAAGTATCAAAAGGAAAACAGATAAGGAATATATCCAGTATGCTGACCATTAATACCTATCCCAGATAGCTCTTTCAGTAAGTTAAAAACAGATTTTTAAAATGCCAAAAATCTACCAGAAATGCCACCAGCAAACCACTGTTACCTACGGACACTGGTAATGATTTATTAAAATATGGATATTGATCTAGTACTGATATCCAACTGTGATGGACAAAGACTCTCTAACAGTTTAAAGTTAGAAAGTGTATGTTTATTATGATGCTGGGCAGCGTGCGGGATAGCTCCCAAATACACACCGCGCTTTACAGGTGATTCCAGAACCCTTTTATCTATACAGGTATTGAATACTCAAAATACAAATACATATTCATGATTTTGGCACATCCCATTCCCTGCTTTGTATGTTAATTAGTTCAAAAGCTATTAAGCATGCGTGGTTTGTTCCTTGAAATGGGTCGGTGGTCTTTTTCATGAGGGGGGTCCTAAAATGAGGAAGTAAATGAAGTCTTCCTCGTTCTGACCTTTCTACCTTTTCAATGCAACTATGACAAATGAACCCTTGGTAGAACTCCCATTCCCTGTCTTCAATGAGTTTCGGACAGAGGAGGCCCTCAATTGTCTTATGTTCCTGAAGCTATTTATCAGTTTCTATATTCTTCAWTATAAACCCAGCTAACCAAACATTGTGTTGACAAGCAATCAATTATTAGTTAACTACTAACGCTAAACTTCATCAAGGCCTATCAATTTATTTTAACTCTAATAAAGCTTGTCTTCTACCTAAAATCTTAGCTCCTCTAAAATCTCTAAATTACTTAAAGGTTATGTTTCAGTAAACTAACTAAGCTGACACATTTTTGTAAGGGTCATTATGAGGACTGCAGAAAAATGTGCAGCATACAAAGAAAGAAGCCCAATTACAATTACAACTTTTAATCCTATTTTTTTTTAGTTGTCCTAACAGCTGTCTCCCAAAACAGTTCTGAGTATTTCCAGCAHCGTGMAGGCAACTCTACATTGTTTGTTTCCTAGAACTGTCTCGTTTCGACAAACAACTTCAGTCTAAAAGGTTTCTATTTCTCACAAACATTAAGACTTTAAAATAAGATCCATAGAACATTGCCTCTGTGYTACACTTACATCAGGGAGAGCTGGCAGATTAAAGGAGCTGCCCACTGGGGAACTCAAATCTATCACGGGGGGACCGTAACTCTTCCCATCACASCCCGCAGCACTGGTGACTGTGGGGCTGGATGGAGTCGATGTTGTGCTGCTTGCAGTTGTAGGGGTGGTTGAAGTTTGTCCACTGCTGATCTGCCACTAAAAGGAAGAGACAAAAATCCACAGTTCAGCATTTTCTTTTCTTTGCAACASGTCACTTCTACTGAATACACTGATAAAACCAGCAGCTTAGTTCAGGAAGCTGAATTCAAACATAAAATCCTGATTTCATCTGAAGTCATCTCATTTCAAGAACCAATCTCACAAGACAACAGAAGATGACAAGTAGTTGAAAACTACGAATAGAAGAAATGAATGCAAATTCTTAAATTCAAAGCTATACTTCAGTGTTAAGTGTCTAYTAATATTTCATGCTGCATTGACAGTGTTGTGGAAGAAATGTAACAGTTTTTGTGAAATAACAGCATTACAGGTAATAGGCTGAATGTACAACTGCTCCACTGCTTTACCGAATAAATGGCTACAGTGTCACCTGGATGCCTTGAAGTCTYTGATGTTGTGCTTCCCTTAACAACATAAAGTCATTAAGAATTTGAAACGCTGACTGGATCTCCACCCACATATACATTTAACACAATGATATGAAGTGCATCGTCAAGCCAGACCAAATTTCTTTCTCATTTAGATGTATGCAGTTTTCAATGACTTTAATGGAATTTCCTGGCAACTGCAAAAAAAAACTGACTCTGCTCAATTCCTTTTTTAGTCAGTCATTCTATTTACTGGCYTCTGGTTTCAGACAGACATTACTGAATAATGAGTGGCTTGAAAGAAAGCTTGTAGACAGGCCAGTCTTCTTTCCAGAGATACAGAAGAGAAGTGACTTACTTTTTATTCTCACAAGTTCTCTTAGATATTGTACAGCTTTCTTTCATTTACTTGAAATTAGTTCTCTGACATCATAAGCATTGCAAATGTAACTGGTATTACACCCCTTTTCGAGTCACAGATTTGTTTGAATTTTTCCTACTTACCTGCATCCAGCAACTCATGTGAATATATGCTTTTTAATAAAGATSAACCTTCCTAAACACCCAGAACACGTATGATGTGCTTGCTTCTGTCCCAGTTCAGCTGCTGATTAGCTGGACATTGATGAGACTCAGCAGAAGTCCTACAGTTGTGGACTCTCTTTTCTCCCTTATTTTCTGAACCTGTAAGAGTTCAGATTTGCCATACTCTGGATTTGCCATAGCAGCTCTAGCTTTTTAGTCAAGGTTTTACCTGGTTCCTGGAGAAGGAACTATCTTCAAGCTAAACTGGGATTTTCTGATTTGTCTGCTCACTGACTGCAGTGTGCAGACCATGGCCATGCTAAGGTTTGCGTAAGTGGCCAGAAACCACAGCAACAGCAAGAGAATGAAACACACAATACATACAGTGGCTCACCTTCCTAATGCTTCAGCTGCTYAGAACTGTCAAAATGAAAACAACTTGACAGTTATCTCATTAAGGAAACTATGGGTACCTTGTCAAATGCAATCACTGTTTTAATTGAAAAGCACTCTAGAAGTATAGTACAGAAGATGATATAAGGCACATTTGATGTCTGATTTCTAAAYGGAGATTGAAAAGGCAAAGATACTCTACCTGTTTTATAGCTTGCTGTGCCAAGAATGCCATTTGCAATGGGTTGGGCTTTACTGCTGGCCTTGGWAGGTTCTGATTTTGGGGAAATCTCATCTGYTGYGCAGGAAGTGCTGAACCATTGGGCTTGGGATTATGATTCTGAAAATGAATCAAGCGTGGAGGTGCCTGCATAAAAACAATAAAAACAGTTCTGCAAGTTAGCTGAGATCTGTTCTATATTCCACACATTTTTAACTAAACAGTCCTTTTAAACTCCTGGAACTCTTCATAAATTATATGCAAACAAATAGTACCACACCATTTATCTGAATGATCAAAAGCATTGAATTTCAATGTTAAAACCTAGTAGACAGTTTTGAATTATTTTAATATATGAAGTGACATAACAAGAGCCAGTGAGAGTGTTTCCAACTTTGAAAGACATATGAGAGAATCATTGAGTATTAAGCAAAATATATGGAGGAAAAAAAAATTATGACATTAACTTTTTGATCACTTGACAAAACCACAAAAATGCTGCTAAGCACTGTATATGGCTGGATACAACAAGTTTTTATTTTTTTAAAGATTAAATATAGGCTGGGTGTTACCACACATTTTGCAAGGCAAATTTAAAATGCCCCTTCATTTCTCAGTAAAGAAAATGTCCTCTAAACCATTTACATATCTATGTGCTAAAGATATCTGAAGTTATGTAYCTAGATTTACGTTCTTTCCCTTTTTCTCCTATCCTTCTTTACTTTCTCCTTCAGTGCCATGGAARAAAGAGACTCTGAAAACAGTCCTAACTTACCTGATGAGAAGCAGGAGGTTGTTGCATGGCTCCTGGCATTCTTGGGTTTGGCAGAACTCCTGGTCCTGCTCTGCGCTGAGCTTGCTGTCTCTGAGCCATGACCTGCTGCTGCATGTGCTGCAGGCGGAGCTGAGCTAAGCTGATCTGGGTTGGGAACTTGGAGAGCTGGTTGGGAGGTAAGCTGCCTGGTGCCTGCAAGTTTGGTTCCATCACAGGGCTCTTGGGCATATGTGGTGGAGTTTCCTTGTCTTCAATTACCAGAGAACCTATTTTAACCAAAATAAGTAAAATCAATACCGAAGTATGGCAGTCAGCAGAAATGCCATCACACTGTCAGCAACATGCAGTCTGACTAGAACTCAAACCTTTTCTGAAGTAACTTGTTTCTTTACTCAGACTTTATTTTATTTTTCTTCACTGGTTCTTGTATCTAGCTTATCTACAGAAATTGAACATGTCTGATCATAAACAAAATGGCCTGAAGGTTGTGATTTCTGAAAATAGATAAATATGATTTGGTTTTATCCATCACTTAAACTCTTACAAGAACCCCAGTCTATACAGGTGCCATTTCTATTGTAGCACTTTTCAGAATGTAAGGGACCATCTTTCAGAAGTTCATTAAAAAAGCATGCACAAGAAAAAGAGCCCACCAAACACAGGAAAAAGTCAGCTCATGACAAACATCTCAGCTGAGCAGCAGTTCAGAGTTATCACCACACAACCTGACAGCTGGTTTCTGGAAACAAGTTTCACTTTCAATTCCTGTCTCTAAGAAAATTATCTATAAAGAAGGAACTTGGAGAATTTCCTTGCTACCATCCAATGTTCCCATGCCTGGGAAAAGGAGCTTGTTTGCCTTTAAAGAACTGCCATAATACTTTCTTCCTCTGGCATTGTAGAGAATCATACATTTCCACCTCTGCACACTGAGAGAGCACTTTCTGATGAAAGGCAGAAAACGTACCACAAATATCTCACAAGGTCTCCTCCACATGACAGAGAAACAAAAATGCCCACTAAGATAACAGTGGAGAGAGAAAGGAGGCACAACAACAGTCAAAATCCTGAAAGACCTCTAAAACCTTTAAGTTCTCCTGTTAAGGTGTTGAGTTCTAAGGGTGCTTATCATCATGGCTGAAAGCTGTCCCATGGGAAAGGACCTGGGAGTGCTGGCTGACAGCAGAACCCTTTCTTTGGATGTGAAACAGGGTTAAAAACTGTGTTCCTTGGTTCAGAAGCCAGAAGGTAGAAGTACTGACCAGAAAACTGAAAGCTGCTGTTTTCACCATCACATATACCATTCAAACAAGGTATGTTTGTTAATACTTCATCGTAGTATTCAAAAATAATACTTTTCCCCATGCAAAGCACTTTCAATGTAGTCATAGTTAGGGAAATACATTTACCAGAGTAAATGAAGAAATGGATAGCGCAGAGCCTATCATCACAAAAAGAAAGCTGCTTCCAAAATAAGATCAAGACACCACAGGACGAATAAAAATGGATCATACCTAGATTGAAAATATTCTGAGCCCAGAAGCTTGGATCACAGTGGAACTGGATGGTATTGTTAGTTACTGGGGAGGGATCACACCTTGCTCGGAGCAGATACCGCAGTCGGTATGTAATCTGGAACAAGAACAAAAACAAGGGGTTTYTCTCCTCTGGGGCCAGAGCCATGGATCTGAACAGCACAAAAAACCCAAAAACACCCCCACCCCCCCTCACCAAACAAAGTAACCAATCAAAAAAAACCCACCAACAAAAACCCCCTGAACAGGCCCCTAGAGAATTGAGGTTAAAGATAGAGAAACTTGTCCGAGCTACAAATAAAGAGGTATTTTTAATATCTTTCCCTTATTCCTGAAGTAATTTTAAAAGAACTTAACTACTGCCTAAACAAAAATAACAATTCTTCCCTGTAGAAATACACATCCCTCCAAAAACCTGGCCATTCTATTCAATGACTTTAACTACTTGCAAATGAAGTTCAGATTTATATAACCATTGATGTTTTTTTCTCCAAGAATCTATTTTAGCCCATTCACTTTTCTTTCCAAGTATGCCATTTGTTTGGCAACAAGTATGATTACAGGGACTTTTCTTYTGTACTAAATTTAAGTTTTCTTCAGACAGCCAAAGAACAGATTTTTATGAACTGTCTTTGAAAACTCAAGATTCACAGATATTTTCAKATTTTTCCAGTGCCTTAGTTCCAAAGAACTGGACTGTGATTACACAAGAGAATATTCTACCAAATGCTCACAATTTATCTAGTTCCTAGGAAGAAAGTGTTGTCTTGCAGCTGTTTCACTAGAAATGTCAGGAACTGATATACCAAAATATAACAGGCACTAATTTTAGAATCACACACAGCAGATCCTGAAAAAAACTTGGGGAGTTCAACCATTGGTTTGTTTTTTTTTTTTTGAGTGACAGATTATTTCCTGGAAAAGAGGTATCTTGGCAAAATCATCTTAACTGTTTAAAATGACAGAAGTTAGTTTTTTGGTTTTGGGGTTTTTTTTGGTTTTTTTTCCCAGAGGAATTTTGTATGAGCTTCCAGCGTACAAGTTTTTTCTTTCAATTTTAGGCAGGTCAGTTTAGGACAATACTGAAAAAAAAAACTTTAAGCTGACTCAAGATTTCTAAATGACCATGGAAAAATTTTAAGTGCATTATTAATATGTTGGATGGAGATTTCCTTAGGATTTTTGTGTACACTACCAGAATCAAGTAGATACACTACAGAAGTTCTAGACTTTTGCCCTGTTACCAGTACTGGTCACACACAGTTCCTGTCACAGTTTGTTCCATTCTTTTCCTACTACTGTGCACACACATACTGTAGATAACTCCTGACTGGTTACCTTGTGTTAGCACTAGTGAAAAGTACTGGGAGTGCAGCCCCCAAGCTCCAATGCTGCCTTTAAGTCTGGTGAGTATTCTTTCCTCTCTTCTGGATATCTGGGGAAGTCTCACATGCTCCTCTACACAAAACTGCTTGGAAATAGTTTTTTTCCAAATGCCCACAGACAGGTTATCTACACAACTCCCAAGCACCAACTTTCGAAAGCTCAGTCTTGTTCTTTTGAAAAACTTTTCATTTGCTGAGGCTTTCTGGGTTACATGGTCCTTTCTTTCAGCTGCCCAATGTTTATATGATTAAGATGCCTGAAACTCAACTTGTTTTCTYACTCATGTAGCAGAGTCTTGGTGGCAACACTAAGAATTATAAACAACATGACTCAGTCTGATGTCCTTTTTCTCTGTTCAGTTAAAAAAAATATGACTGGCTGAGGCAGTATAAGGCAGACCAAATGAATTTAACTGCTCCAAGTTCATAAAAACAAGTAATATTCTGCTATAGCCTGCAGTATCAATAATGGGTATCAAAAAACAAACAAACAAACCAAAACCAAACAAAAAACCCCACCAAATACTAACCAACGAGATTCTCAACTAACCAATGAGAAAATGAAGAAAAAACTTTGTGAACCAGTTTGTAGGAATTGAAAAAAAAAAGGCAAGCAGCTAGCATCTTTCCTCAACATTGCCCCAGATTTCAGCTATCAGGCAAATAGTCTAGTAACCTTTGGAAAAATCAAGGTACTTTTGATTTGTTTTTTTTTTCCCTCTCAAGTTTTCTAGGATTTCTGTTTATCATGAACAGTCAAGCCTAGTGAGACAATATGCACTCAGATCTTCAGGGTCATTATAGCAATGAAATATTTAGCTTTGYAATTGTTTGTAAGGGCAAGTAAGGACAAAAGCCTTAATTTAATTGTTGATTTTGAAAGACTTTCAGTGGGAGATGAACCTGACAGAACAAAGACATACAAAAATATTTATATTAAAATGCTAGATACCAGACACTATGACATATAAATACTGTTCTTCATGAACTCAGATGCTGTAGCAAGTATTGTAAAGAAGCACAATAATGATGAAGGACACACCTTTTTTTCCCAGTGTTTCATGGTTTTCAACCCAGAAAAAAAGAGCTGTTCTACTTCTGCAGATCTACAATAGTTTTGTGGTGTTGTAACAGGAGAGAACCATGGCCAGAGAGCTAAATTCATAGAAGCATTATATACTTATCTTTAAGAGAAAAGCACAAAAACTATATATAAATACTCCAATGAGTAGATAATCATTAAAAATTCTAATACCCTAGTACTCCTGACCAGCATGTGCATGCATATCTGACTTCAGTCTGGTCTCTGGGTGAATGGAGGGAGCTGTTTCCTAACCTTACCAAGCGTTTACTGTACAGCAGGGCTGTGCTGCTCCCACTGGAAACCGCCCATTTGGAAAAATTCATCACGTGTTCCAGCTGTTTAGAGAGACCTGCCACTTCCTGTTGTTGCATCAGAAGTTTCATCCTGTGCTCTTTTGCCAGAGTCTGCAAGGAGAAAAGCAGTTCCAGTGAAAAGGTTCAATTTRCAATTAAAAGGCATAGCTTTGATATTGGTAATTCACAATGATCAGGAGGTTTCACTTAGCTCCTCTAAAAAGAACTCSTGCCCTCTGATGCAGCTATTAAACAGAAAAGTCAGTACACATCTACTCAAGATATCAGGACTTTCTGTGCTAATGACACATCTTTGCATATATTTTTATATATATGTATGTGTGTGCCTCTCTCTACACACACACACACACACACAAACACACTCACACTTTTTAAAACACAACTGGAGATAGTATTTTTCCAGGTACCCATTCTAGACAATTCTCTCCTTTGATTTGCTACTGGATTACTGAATTTATGAAAAATTCTGACAGAACACTTTTCATGAGTGATACGTAGAATTATGAATTGCAAAAGCATAGAGAAAGAAACTGGTAACCCCTCAAAAACCAAACTTTCCTCTACCAAAAACCCCACTTGCTCAAATAGCTTGTATAAGGAGATCTCTCCACTTGGGAATCATGATAGGACATGCAGAAGGAACTGATGCTAGAAATTTACTTTAATGTGAATACACAGAAAAAAAAATATTAAGACTGAAATTTTTTTTCTTATGATAGAAATGAAATTACCTCCAACTGATGCAGCAGAGCTTTTCCCTTTTTATTTATTTCTACCATCAGTGTAAATATGGCAACTTTAATATCCTGTTCCACCTGCTTTTGATTCTGATTCACTTCAAGAATTCTGTAAGTAGACAGCACAGAAAATAATGTTCTTTTGCCCATAAACCCATCCTCCAAACAGTATTAAAAAAAAAATCTGTTGCTTAGAGTACAAAATTTCTTGGTCATATGCACCAATTAATACATGTATCATCAGATACTTATAGTCAGGAAAATTAYTGGGAGAAAYAGAGCAAGTAAGAGTGACCTATGATAAAATTAATTAACTGGTGGCAAACTCTAATGTCCTAACTCTGACATCTGTCACTGACAAAAATTAAATGTTCACTGCAATTTAAATTGTCAATTTTCAGTTTCAGCACTTTTCTGGAATGGTCCAKGCCAATCAAAACTGCTGAAGTCTAATTTCCATCTAAGGCAGAATGGCACTAATTCAGCCATTTTAACAACAGTGCTCAAACTCATAACACCAAAGCTTAATGTTACATTGGAGAAACCTCTACTGCAAAGATAAAGGAAAAGTTCAAGTCACACTTGGCACCCATGACTGTGCTGAATCTCCCTGGGTACTGCAGCCCCTGAACCCTGCTGAAGGAGCAGCCACAAAGGCTCACTGCAGATTGCATTTTACAGATTTATTCTTCTCCTAGGTTTGTAGTACCCAGTGAATAGAGCCCCAAGCATCAAAGTACTACATAAATCTTTAAATACATGTCACAAACATTATGAAAACGTAAGTTACAACCTTTCACTTTTTAAGAGGCATCTACACTAAAGAAAATTAATCTGCTGATGGTAGGGAAGCCTTTAAGACTGGCTTCTACAGTCTTTATTGCTTAAGTTGTTTTGTTGCACCCAAGCAACTGCTGTCCTTTAAGTCCATAAGCTGAGCAGAAGAAATACCTAACACAACCAAGCATTACTGAACAGGCAACAGTCACTACAGTGAACTTTGGAATTCCTCTTTCTGGAAGAATAAAAGGAGAGGGGTACAAAATACACTRATTTAAACATTTCAAGAAATTACAGTGTATGTAAAGTTGCCTTCTGTCAGTTTTAACCTCATTATCTGATACAAACCTGTTATGGATCTGTTTCCCTGTATATTTTATGTACTTAGTCTTCTCCATCAATTTGGTGATTAGTGTCTCAATGATAACTTTCTGGTTCTGAAAAGCTTCTTCTATAAATTGGTACCTGTAGTAAAAAGCAAAAGTGAGGATTTATACACGTAAAAGGTGTAACGCACTTACTAAAAAGCAGAGTGACTTACAAAATAATACTTCTTTAATTGAAGAAAGRGGATGGCTCAAATCCACAATTTAACTGTTATCATGGAAGCATATGTCAGTAAATGCTCATCTATTTCATTTRTAGTATATTTAATTTTATAGTCTATTTCCTGTCATACTGGGGGAAGAATATACTAATTTCATAAATACATAAGGATATTGTGTGACCACAGCCCAATTTTAGCAAAAGAAAAATTAATGTTTTGAGGTATATCACTTTGAAAGTAAAAATGCATGTGAGCTATTACTTCATGCATGACAAAGATGCAGAAGTAGAAGAGATTGCTGAGTTGGCAGAAGCTGGCAACATTTTAAATCAAGGAACCAAAATCTTTAACAATCTGAGGGAAAAAAGAGGAAAAAATAAAAGGGATATAAATTCTAAGAAAAGGAGAATAAAAGAAGATGACTGTAACTCTGCAAGAGCAATGTTTAGCCTGTTCCAAGGAGCAACAGCGGCCAACACTTCTCCACCTACTGGTGTTCACCTGGTCAGGCAGTAAGCTCTTTGGAGGGTTGCATCAGGTACAGCAAGCATATTAATATTTAACCAGAGTGCATCTGTCCCAAAACACTATTGTGTGTCTTAACCAGCCAGATTTTTGCCTTGTACTCAGAAGCTGTATATGATTCTGCTTTTCAGCTTTAGCGACCAGTAAGAGACGACCAAAAGAACAGCAACACAAAGATCTGAGTGCTGTAGTGTTGTCGAAGTACAGTATTAGCCAAACTGTAGGTCAACCCTTCCTTTGAAAGGGCTTTTCACAGAAAAAATCCCCATTTGCTCCATTYTGAAACTGTTTGGTAATGTTGTTATATAATCTTGTTGAAGGACAAATGGAGAAATTACATGTAAGCGTACAGTTGCATAACACAGCCCCTGTGATTTCTAAGGACTCTCTGAAGAGCTGCATAGCAACAAATTCTAACCAAATAGCTTGACTGTAAAAAAGGTCTCCAGATTAACAACTGGAAGAATTAGGTTTTATTCTAAATATAACACACACTCATCAGTTACATTCTTTGGGGTACAATCTCTGGTTTTTTSTGAGTTTCATGTCTGAGCAGAAAATTGCACTTTTCCCACCTGACTGTGTTCCATACAGCCAGAACTACAATCCAATTCAGGCTACCTTCCCTGTGAGTGAGATGGATAAAACACACACTTTGCTTTGATACCTGTGCTCCTTGTGCTCTAGCAGCTGACAGTCTCGGCAGGTCAACTTGTCACAGGTTTCACAGTACAACTTCAGCTGCTCCTTTTTGTGGTAAGGGCAGAACACTGGTCTCTGACTGGTCACACCAACTGCCTCTGTTGAATAAAGGAAGATGTGAGTACAGTCCACTGAACTTGCTCAAGATTTGCATTTTCCTGTTCTTCCTTAGATGTACAAGTGTGTATCAGGTCACTCACTGAGACTGTAACAGCCATAAGCTCAAAGTGCAATGTCTCACTCTTGCTGCAAGCATGAAGCTAGCACCGTCTCTAGTGGAAAATGTCCAGAACCTATTTTAACATCATCTCTTATGGCTTCACAAAACTGTTTACACAAGGAGTAGCCAGTACTGTTGTGGCTGCAAAAGACATTGCACAACCAACAAGCTCCTTTCTTAAATGGAGATGAGGAGATTGACTTAATTCATGCTCTGTCTTCTTTCTCAGYTGACTTGCTGGAAAGGGGTTTGAGGATATCAAGACACAGACACACGAAGTGCAGAACACACAGAATAACCAGGAGATACGAACTTCCTCTCAGGACACCATTCTTAATGGGTGAGAGGTCTCACTTCAGTTTCTACTGAGCAAGTGTCAAAGGGTGCAGGAAACACCACCAGATCATAGAAATGGTATCTGTTTCTTTAAACAATTTAACTGACAAAGACTGATTTCCTGAGAGTTAGGTTGGACACTAAGTTCATAAGGATTATACAACCTGTAATAAAAACTGGCTTCACACTGCAGCCCACCCTTCACCGCAGATCAATAAGGTCTCTTTTTCATACCTGTTCATTTACTTATTTTCAAGAAATCTAGAAGAAGTTATTTTCAGATTTGTATCCTTCAGCCAAAATTCTTTCCAACTCACCCACAAACTGCCTCCCAAAGAGGCCTGAGTGCACYTGAGACCATTCCTACCTTCAAGTCATGCTCTGCCTAACAGTCCATCAGCCATTTCTACCCTCTTTTGTCCTCTCTTYAAAGTACACTCAGTAATCACTTTTGATAACCATGTGTGAAAGTGGGATACAGAATACAGTGTAAATCTTGAAAGTATCATGGTGGAAAATACCCTTTGAGCAACAGATTACCTCATAATACAAGATAGGGTGGAATGAAAATAAATACCTATTCTGATACATATATTTAAAATAACATGCWAGAATTGCTAAAAATCAAATAACAATTATATATTTACAAGAAAAATCATGCAAGTCCAATGGATGTATCAGAACCAGTAGGGTATTTGTCAGCATCCTATAATGTTTATTATTCTCCTACAATAACACTAAAAAAGACAAGACACASTGGGGAAAAACTGAAACAAAAGAGGTTCTCAATGAATAGAAATACAACCTTTTCTACCACAGAGCAGTCCAGATTTCTCAGAGAGGCTGTGCTGTACACCACATTCACCACTGTTGGTTCCCAATGCCCAAATGAATAAAGCCCTGAGCAAGTGGAACTCAGAACTGAATGCTTGAAGCAGGAGGCTTGGACTAGATGATCTCCTGAGGTCCCTTCTAGCCCAAATYATCCTAGATCCTGCTGAGGAAAAAYGCCCCAATTCATAATATACTGCCCCTTTTGCCCTAAGGCAAAACATTYCAAGTTCAAAAGATACTTAGCTAAAACATGAATTTTGGCTGGCTTTTGATCAGARTGCTGAAAAAATATAATCTATTAGTGCTCCTTTTTCTGCTGTATACAACAATAAAGCTTGTGTTAAAACCCATGCTTAATTTATTAGACCTCTAGTAAAACTRAAAGAGCCAAATGCCTAAAAAGTATTTTCTGCACATGATCTCTAAAGTCTAGACARTAATTTGCAATCAATCCATGTGAAAGATAAAATCTATGTGTATTTATTGTTTGAAAACATGTTAAAAAAAAAAAAAAAAAAAAAAAAAAAAAAAAGCAAACCTGTACCACTATTCAGCTTATCCAAGACAAAAACTAGCAGAAAACCAGCTTTCAATTTATCACTTTTAGAAAGAAGTGTGTTGGTCCAATATAATTTTCCAATGCAGACAGAAATTCTTTGTGAAATTAWAAATATGTTACCTGGAGATACTTCCTCTTTCTGCCTCACAGTATGATCCTTTGTGAATTTAACCCTCTGGTGAGCTCTGATGCAGGTCTTGCACAACCACTCCACACATTCCACACAAAACCCATGRGCTTCTGCATTGTCTTCACAGCTTGTGCAGACCTGACAAGAGGAAGAAAAGGTAGCTGTTAAGTAAGGTTGCAATGTACACAACAGGTTATTTTTTATACATCATCATAGTTTTCTGAAAACTGTGAAATGAGAACAGAAAACTGCCTGAGGTACAGGAGCATTATAAATAACAGCACAGAAGTAAGTGAATGTGACTTTTCMAAGAAACAGGTCATTTTGTCAGTGTTACCCTAAAATCTTTGCCTGGCAGGATAAAAGTCAGACCACTACTTTCTGCCATTCTCTGCATGCTTAGTAGCCATACAATGTTCACTGTATACACGATGCTGTTGTGAAGTATTTACTAATGACAGAAGACAAACAGCACTACTCTGACTTTTGAGGCCTCCCTCAGTTCACAAAGCAGCTTTCACTTCAGCTTCCAGTCACCTGCTTGGTTTCAGGAAGCACACACTGGACTGAGCAGCAAGGTTCCTCTCAAGAATCTCTCAAGAATCAGCTCATCTCTTAAACACAGTATTCCAGTTAAGTTTGTCAAAAAAGCTACCCCAGAACAGATTTGCAACCAATGCATAAGAATTTCCAAACTGTGGCCTGTTAACCCCTGGGGCTCTTTGGACTATACCAAACAGACCTAAGGAAAAAAAATAAGTAAGGAGAACAAACATGTCAGCAGACCAAAACCTCTCTGCACAGARTAAATACATACACAAGAAAAAATAGCTACAGTATCACAATCTGAATAACAGGTTGAAAATTCTTAATGATGGACAACCCCATTTCACACATTCATCCTACCATTTCATTTTTACACCTCCTTTACAATGCCTCTGTAGTCCTACCCTCAGTGGGGTTTTGGTAGTAAAAAACAGTGAACATGCTTATGCAGATCCTTGTTTAGGTAACTACCACCCATTGCTGGCCATGTTTAGCACTGCTGCAAACCAAAGCCTCAAGCTGTCTGAAGATTGCTACATCCTACAGATCACAGTGACAGATTTCTGCTCACAGGAGCAACAAGGAGAAAATGTTAGGCCTTAGTTTTGGTTTCAGTTTGATTAAAAGAACTCAACCAAATGATTTCTGCACCCACACAAGGTAAATATAGATTAAACAGGAAGGAAATATTTATATCTTATGAAGATAAAAAATATATACATAGAACTGTGTTCCAGTTTCCCCTTCAGGAAAGAGAGGAAAATTAGCACAAAACTTGCCTTAGGCCAGATAGCAAGTTACTGACACAAGTGATATTTGAACATGAGTTCCAGATTCCCAATGCTGTGCTTATTCTTCTGGATCATGTTACCTCTCAAAGCAAGTATCTTCTGAGAAATGAAGTTACAACACAAGGGCTGTTGACCCCTCTTGTTGTCATTTGGAGTTTGAAGCAATTTCTTTTCATTAAAGGTGACCTGCAAAGGAGAAAAAATTGGGCTTGTGCCCTTTCTTCTGTTTCTTTACAAAAATGAGACCTGGCTTTTCTTTTCCTTCCCCTTTTTCTCTCAACAGTAAAAAATTCTTATTCCTATTCAGACCAGTAGATATGGGAGAAATACCAGGACATCATAAAAAAAGTCTAGCTAGATAATGGAAATAAAGCAATTACTTCCATTAGCAAAGGAAGCAAACTGAAATCAGGAAATTGAAAATTTTTATTTTCTCTCCTGATTTCAGCTGGGATAGAGTGGGGGTTTTCCTTAGTAATTGGCACAGAGCTGTGGTTTCAGATTTACAATGAAAATAAKGATAGCAACAACCAGAACATCAGCGTGTTAAGCAGTGCTTATCCAAACTCAAGGATTTTTCATCTCTCTGCCAGTCAGGACATGCACAAGCAGCAAGTGTGGCCAGGACAGCTGACCTGAACTTSCCACGGGGATATTCCAGACCACAGAGTGTCAAGCTTGGCATATAAACTGTGGGGTGTTGGGTGGGAGGCATCAATCTCTGCTCAGGGACAGGCTGGGCATCCGTCAGTGGGTGGTGAGCAAATTTATTTGGCATCACCTGTTTGTCTTGGCCTTTATTCCTATATTATAATACTACTATTATAATTATTTAATATTGCTTCATTTAATTAATTAAACTGTTTTTTAGCTCAACCTACACTTTTACCTTTTTTCTCCCAGTTCTCCTACCCATCCCATTGGAGGTGGGGTGGGAGGGAGGGAGGAAGGAAACTAAAGGGGGAAGTAAAACAAGCTGCATGATGCTTGGTTACCAGCTGGGGTTAAAGCATAACACTTTTATTAACCCTTAAATTCAATGACCCTCAGAAAAAAAAAAACCCAAAAAATTTTAAAAGTATTCTTGATTCTTGAGGAAAAAAATCCTCTTCCTCCTTTCTTTTTAGCCACTTGTCTCCTCCTTTTTATGCCCAGTGCAACCCCCTGCAAGACTGTGATGCAAAGCAGGACTGATTACACCATCCTAGCCCAAGGCTCAGTTACATCAGCAATGCTGACTGGAGAGTGAACTGAATAGGCAGGACAAGAAASTTTTCACATTAGTCTTGTTGCCAGAGAGGTGTGATTGTGCTGTGCCCCCAAATACCCACACATGTTTTTGAAAGTCAGAGTGGAGAGTAACATACTGGATGTTTGGTTTTCTAGGGTAAAAGAAAAACAGCAGTAAAAAAAAACTAAGCTGAGAAAAAGAACAAAAAAGTCTTTCAGGCATTCTCTAAGTCAAAGAAGCCAAAGAAACAAGAAACAAAGAAAAAAGGCAGGAACCAAATCAAAAGCAAAACCAACCAACCAAACTCCCCACAAAGCCTTTCTAAAACACCTTTAGGAAACTCAGGYAGATGAACATGCCAGGGCATTTAGGTAAGTTCAAAGAATTTTTGAAGTTATTAATTCTCTCTTGATTCCAAGAGCTTATTAATGTATTTTTTTTCAATATGATTTAGTTGGGTTTTTYACAACTGCTTTGACCTGTATGTGGAATGAGATGAGAATTGTGATTTAACAACCAACAATCAGGTGCTGCCAAATAAATCAGAACTCCTCCTTTGTAGTATCAAAAATATRTATCCCACCTTTATACTCTTCAAATCCACCAAGTGGACATGMGACAGATTTCTAAAGCTTTTCATAGACATCATAACTCAATCTGTCAAAACAGCAATGATCTGACACCTTCTAGGTAGCATCAGATTTGCTCCTGTCCTCTTCTGATTTGAAATAYGCATTTTTAGATATAGGTTGGATTTTACTAGAATTCCTAGTTATTAGAGTAAGCCATRCAGCTAAAGTACATTGAAGTATAAYTACAGCAAATATGTTTTATGCACTTACAAAACCTAAACCTCAAAACCTTGTTTTTGTGACTCACACAAGCAGTGTTTCAGTGATTTCAAAGAAAACTCTCCCTAGTTAATCTATAGGCCTTTATTCTGGTCAGACAGACATTTATTTTTAATTGAGTTTTCCTTGTAATTAYATTTAATTCAGTTACGAGTTCTAGTATTTATAACCCCAGGAAGTGTTCATTCAGCCTTCAGTCAAATTTAATGAAAGCAGMAATTACTCAGCATGTTGCAGGTAAGTTCTATTTTAAGTAAATAGACAAGCTTTTATGGCAGAAAAAACACATTTACTTGCAAGAGYTGAGGTAATAGACCTGTCTTCTCAGCTGCTATAGTAAATAACCACTCTYCCAATTAAATACACTTTGAGTATTAAAGAGATTAAATAGTCAAGCAAAGGAAGAGAGCAAAGTAGTCCAGATGAATATTCAGTGAACTCCAAACTTCACCAATGTAAATTAGATGCAATGCTTTCCCCCACTGGATCCAAACCTCACTGATGCTAATTGTTATGTAACTATCTCTCAGCACACACAAGACCAGAGACTGAGACTGTATGTAATTCTAAATATGAACCATGTGCTTACAGCTCAAAATCTGATCAACATATCCTTCTTACCCCACCATTCCATCAACACCCACATCTCTTCAAAGCATACAAGAGCATWTTGTGACTCTTCCTCAGTCTGTTACCACTGGCTTTCAAAGATGTTTTGGTCACAGGTACAACTTCTATAAACTGTTTAAGCATAGTAGTTCTTCTCTGGAAAAACACACAGTGGTTCCTCTGGCACCATACAAACTTAAAGAAACTTATTGTTCTAAATTCTCCTCATTAATCACCTCATTATGGCAGTCAGACCTGCTTTCCTAATATCTGGATCTAGTATCAGATCTAAGCTGATTCCTTGTTTTGTTACTACATTCCMAAAATCTCACATAAAACCCAGGTGTTCTTCATTCCTAATACAATATTTTAAACTCTCAGGTCAATAACTGGTAAAGATACAGGAAGTTATTCTTACCATCAACAATACTTTTACACACATTCTGTTTTGGGACACAGAAGCTATGAGAATTACAACCTAGACTAAAATGCACTCGAGGTTCAGTATGCTACACCAACACCATCTTATCACTAAGGTCTTTTCTCTTGCATCAATCTCACATTCCTCATTCCTATTTTCATAGTTTTGAATATGCCATTTTCTTCTGTTAAGTCCCTAAATTTCCCTCACTTGTCTACCCTTTAGTCTTATTCAAATYTAGCACCTGCTTCAGCTACATCTCTTAGGTATGAAGGCCCTTTCTGCTCACTCTTATGAAGTATAATTAATTTTTATTTTCAAACTTCTCTTTAGAAGTTTGCAAAGTCTTTCAATAAATCACAATGTGAAAAAAAATTATAAAGCATCTGCTCTTYCAAAGTATTTACACCCTAGCTGCCCACAGCCTACAACAATTACTTGCAGGAAGATGTCAACTGCATTTCTAGTGACTTTCTTTTCTTTTGCAAAGTTTCTTATGCTAATAGCCAGCACAAAACTTTTCATGCTACCCAGGAAAGCTCTTGTGGAACATATACTAGAGAGTTCTATACTTCCTTCAGGCTCACTTATTGCGCTAGAAAGCACAGCTATGCCAGTAGTGTACTGAAGTGCCCAAATCAGGCTCAGGTAAGATAAACATGATTACAGATAGATGGATAGCACTTTCATGGRTTCCAGTTATTTTTCTCTTCCCACAATGCCAGGCTCCATGACAGGCCATTCACTCCTGCAGTTTTAATTCAGTATGCTAAAAATTGCTGTAGCATTAGTACCATTTTGAATCTGAAACATTCAAACATTTCATTTGCAAGAGGTCTTTTGCAGTCTCTCTTGGATGGAAATAAAGCAGTCCTTCCTGACAACACACATGTAAGGCTACGTGTAAGATACAGACCAGTGGTTCTAAGCCACAACATTACTTGCACAAARCCCATGCCCTGCTTCCAATTCTAATTTATTAAGAGTTCAAAYAAAGCTGCAAAACTACTGAAGACAAATGGACTATCTCAGTAGAAAAATCCTATAAAACAGAGGCAGTTTTGGATAGAATTTGGATGATCTCTGATGCAGTATTTCCTGCAAGTGTCAGTATCTTTTCTACTTTAATTTCTCTGATGTGTTGCCTATGCTAATGGCATTCTTTTTTCTCTATGCTCCTTCAAAGGCAAAACAAGACAGGCTAATTAGAAGGTTGTATCATCCTTAAACCTCACAATATTCCCCCTTAGACAGTACACTAATCAGTTTAACTATTATTGATTTAACTTTGCTGTTCCACAGCAGAGAAGTTTACAGAACAGTRTAGCTTTTTTCTTATGTCAAGGTACAAAGGAATGTACAAAAAGCTGCATTATCATACCAAAATAAATCTATTCAAATGAAGAGAACTATACAACATTAATTTCCAAGAGGTAAGGCACACACTCACTTAAGCAGGCATCTAACAAAACTTCTAGGCCCATTTTTTTAGAAAAAAGCCAGCACAAAAGCACRTGACTGTCCTATTCTGCTAGTTCAGCGAAGTCTGCTGGTCTGCCTTCAACTGCTGCAGAAAGTGTGCTGAGTTCAGCCAAGGACCTCAGCTGAAGAACAGACTGACTTTCAAAAGTGCAAACCTGCTGGTTTGTGTCAGGGACAGGGAGAAACAAATATGGAATGGAAAAGTAAGATCAAAGTCTAGAAGRGATCTTAAGGAAACACAATTGCTTTCAAGAACCTCCCTGACATCTGCTCACACCACACAATGCATGGAATTCCCCACTTAACTTTCACAGGAAGCAAAAAAATATTGCGAGGGGAAAGAGGAGGTAATCAGAGACTTAATAAAAAATGGTTACTACTCCCAAGGAAAAAAATTCCATTTCTATCACCACTCCTCAAAGCAGTATCTTCGAGGACTTGTTATGTAACTAAGCAGAGGCTATGGGACTGCCCCACCCCCTCAAGGAAAAAAAAAACCAAAAAAACCACAACAACAACAACAACAAAAAAAAACCAAAACAAAAAAACCCAAAAAAAAAAACAGATTTAGGACTGCTTCTGCATAACATCATTCGTTATCTTGCTTCTCTTCCTAATTTTAAAGTCACTATAAAAGTTATGATGAAATTTTCAACAGGGACTACTCATTTTGTCAATCTTACTGATACAGCATTGAGAGACAGTGTAAATCTCACAACCATCTGCAAAACTCAGATATTATCCTGCAATTCCCAGGGGACAAAAAAAAAAAAAAAAAAAAAAGACAAAAAAACCCCATGAAAACAAACAACATCCCCTCTTGCCAAATCCAAAAAAAGCCAAGTTCAAACAGTCCTACATTGCAAGAACACAGCTTGTACTTCCAGCAACTGACAACTCAATTTCAGTTGCTGGTAAGGTCTACCATTTCTCAGAAATCCAGTATCAAAATTCCTTAAAGCCTGAAGAGTTTAATAGCTTGCAAGACACAAGTCCTCTTCCTCAGAGATGATGACACCACTTATGCCTTCAATAGTCAGCGAGTGGGTATCACAAATGCAAGCACAAATTCCAGCTAAGCCTTGAAACCAGCAGAACGTACAACAAAGGACCTCTAAGACACTGCCCCTGAGGCAAACAGCTCAAGAGCCAGTGATACAATCCCCCCTAAAACGGGAAAGTGAAAAAGAGGAATTTTCAAAATAAAAGGWGACCAGCATCCAAACATCAGGGCTTGAGTTGAAATGCAAGCCACATTGATACAGCAACCTTACTCCTGTACTATTAACAACTGTATTATTCTTGTGAAGAATGCAGCAACAAAGAGGCTGATCCTACACAGATGTGACTATTCATTTGGTATTGCTTCCACACTAGCTAGTTCTTGCCTCCTGAAAAAAACATGAGAAAAAACCTCCCAATATAACTATTCTTCCAGATAAGCAACTTTTATGATATGGCTACTACTTGACTGCAAAAAGGAAGAAGAGGCAGTCTACGTAAGGAAAACAAACAAGAAACCCCTACAACATACCATCCTCCCCACTTAGCATYTTGAGCATCTTCCTTGGCAACAGGACTCCAGCTATTTAATGCCATGTTTTGTCAGTAATGTGATAAAGTCTGTTTAGGTCTCCTGGTGTAGTGTTAYTCAAGTCTCTGCTTCCAAGAGTGCTGCAAGTACCCTGTCCAAAGTACAGAAATTCCCATTCTAATGCCCATTCCTYACTTTCATCTTTTGCTATTAAGATGCAAGTTTATATCAACAATTAAAAAYAGTTTAGGGTAAGATAACCACCTTCTTCACATGCATTTTCATACATTTTAACTGATTTTCTCGAGTAGCTACCCCATGTGATGTCTAAGTATTTGAAGTTCTGTCTGCATATGAAGAGCAAAAAGGCCACACAGCAAGAAGCCAAGGATATGCACACACATCCAAAAGGTGTTAACTTGATTACATGTTAATGCACTTACCTGATTTGATTTCTCTACTGTGCTACTGGGAACCTCTGTGGTATCCTTCACAAAAAAGTTATCTATGATGTGTCTCTCTGCACATTCCTGACCACAAATTGGACAGCGGATAACACCGACTGGGGGGAAAAAAAACATCTGATTATGCTTGCACAAACTAAGATATATTAAACAACTTCAAAGACAAYTTGCAAGGATAAGTATTTTTGAAAAGATGTTTTATAATACTTTCCTATCAATAAGGTGTGGGCAAGAAAAAGCAAATTCTCATTTATCACTGAAGTAACATTTACCTGTTCTTCCCTGATGGCAYATACTGTCATCCAAGGTCAAACACTTGTTTCAATGCCATAAGGAATTTGCCTTAATCTTATAAAAATTAATTCTTTTACTATAAACGGAATGTATTCCCATTGACAATTTGTTGTTATAGAATGGATTTAAGTAAACACTTACTAGTGTGGAATACTAATAAGTGACACTGAGTGGTAGTACATACACACATACAAGGCAGCAGTGTGACGTGACTGACCTTCATCCATGTCATATGAGAACACAAACRTAGTACATTCAAAATTAATGAGGTGAGTCATAGAGAGGAAGAACAGACCTGTATTAGTATCATGACTACCTTCACATCAAGCAAGGGAAAGCAAGAAAAACATAGGAATAAATAAGCAAGGTTCTCTTCCCTCCTTTCCTCTTCTAGACACAATRGGGTACAATTCTAAGACAGAAACATACTTAGGCTCCAGGTTGAAGAATGCTGCAAACCAGTAACACAAACAAAGGGTTAAACAATTAAGTCTTCTTAACAGAATGGAAATGACAAAGTAAAGTTCAAAACTTTCAGGCTGAACTGTGAGTAGGCTAGGTTGAAATGGAAAAGATCTATACAAACATTTTTGAGCAGACATTTTTTCTAGCTACAGAAAATAAGAATGCCTTATTATCACTGAGGCTTGTTTTTACAATCCAAGAAAGATCTCTAAAATGCTAGGCACTAGCATCTTGCTTGAAGAAAATTRCCATAGTCATTACAACCAAAAAGGGAAGCAATTGAAACTAAGTTAGGCTGAAATAATCACTTAGGACATGGAAGTCACATGCAAAAAGTAGAACAGTCATGCAATTCTACACTGATACAGATTCTAGACCTTCAGTTCCCATTTGAGAGGAGACATAGATCTAGGGYCTTAAAAAAGATCTGTTTAACCCAATGAATTCAACACCAGTATAAAACTCAACACTTGAATGTTTAACTAAACCAGTGTAGACTTTGTTCCTGTTTCATTTTTACAATAAAATGAAGAAGTACGGAAATTATTAAATATTTCACCTTCTGCAGAAAAACTTAATTCTTTATTTTAAGTGCTTCATACAAGATTAAGGTAACTTTTTCATAAGATTCTTCCAACAGATGCTCAAGATTTAATTGGCAAATCAGAATAAAGCAGTGCTCTAATAAAAGTCCACCTGTTTTACTAAAACAATTCTTTGTTCTTGAAAATTAGCAGTTTTTTGCTTGTTATCAAGGCATTTCACTTTCATCTGAACAGCTATAATKTTATGCTTGATTTTACTCTAAGTGCCATTTTACCAGTCTGAATTTCYATACACATTTGTGCAGCTTCCTTTGATATACAAATTCCATTTTTTGGCTACAACTTTTGTAACATTTTTTATACCATCATCTGCAAAGATAATTGAGAAATTCAGTTCTGGTAAGCCAAGTAGCTAGCAGAACTGCAAGGACTGAATTTCTTCTGCAATTAAGCAAATCAATTTACCACAGTCAAGTGTGAACACATCTCCTAATACTCAAGCCACATACTTTCCAAAAAAGACTGCTTTTTACATTTTTCAACAGCACCAATTACAAACCACCCTCTCCCTCTTYCCTCACTGCTCATTCTTGATCCTGAGCAAGCACAATGCTCTGGGCTGAAACCAAAATCAGCTAGAGAGRAGACTTTCTAACACAATTTGAAGTATTAAAAATCAGGGTTTTTTTGGTGGTTTGTTTTGTTTTGTTTTGTTTTTGCAGCACACTGGACACACAGAGGCTATTTCCTCTAATCTGATGTGTTAGTCCATCATGATTATAAACATTGATTACAGTGTTCTTCCTGGCTAATACATACACATCACTTTTCCCAGAACTAATCTGCATGCATCCACCTCTTAGTAGGAATCCTTTTATGTTCCTGCAGTGTTCTCTGAAGGGGTCTCTGGTGATTGTATTCACTGAGAGCCCACGGTGCTACAGGTGGCCTTTCCCTGAATTTCTCCTAAGGCATGCACTGTTGCCTCTTGTCACGAAACTACCACAAAACCCACTGTATTACTCATTATCTGTTTATCCACTGATTCCAGCTACATGGAGCATTCCTGTGTCTACTTACACATTGTTTTATCTGCTTCTTTAAAACACATGGCTCCCTTATTTGGACAAGTAAGGTATAATTATGTTCTGTTATCAGGGCATCATTATGTATCTTTTATCAAGGTCAACACAGGTGTCTGAGCCATTCTTTACATGTACTTGGGAGATGGGTACAGACACGGAATGAGACTGGCAAACCAATTGAGACATCGATGCATTTTTCCTGCTCTCCCAAGCTTCACTTTCATCACCTGTTCTGCTTCACTGGCCAAATGCACTACTGACTACAGTGAAGCAACATGAGAAGCAGCACARGGGTGGGAAGAGGACAACACTGCCACTGAAAATGAAACTTGGARCAACTGAACCAGATCAGCTGCATTAACCAGGGTTTGTAAGTCAGYTTGAGTTGAAAATATGGAACACAAGGAAGGGGAGGCAAGAAATCAGGAAACACAAACATAAACAAAACGTTTCATGTGCCTTTGCACCAACAGAATATTGCCAATTACCTGTTCAAAAAATAACTTCGAATTTCTAGTGTGAGAAGGATAAAGGAAAAAAAAAAGGAAAATTTGCCTACAATGCTCAAAATCTTCATGAATTTTCTTTTCTAGAATTCCTTATACTGTCTAGTCTTATGTCAGTGGTTTCTTCTGTCACTCTATGACGGCAAACTGCTTTTGTTATAATCCTGGATTGATGACTGCTACACAAATCAATTTTAATCCAGATTTAGTCAACCTCAGAATGGTGATTTTAAGCAAAAGATGGTGAATTTAAGCAAAAGATCTCAAGTACCAGGGTTTATATTCATCTAAGTAATTCTGTAAGATTCTTATTTCTTTTTAAATCGAGCAAGCACAGGAAGGTGAAAACATATGACTTAAATTGGGAGGAGTTTCATAATCATCATCATGATAATTGTGAGGATAATAAGTGAGTGAGCAGATCCCACATTTTTATCTGCTCCTTTGTTTCAGGTGTAAGGAGTTAAAGAACACAGTTGCCTGTCTCAAACATTGTTACAGCCACAGAAGGACTTTGCCATGAGATAARCACAGAATGGAGTGACAAGACAGYGCTATCTCCARGCCTGGCAGAGGTGAGACCTGGTTAGCTCATTCTGGGTAGTGCATCCAGACAAAAATTCCCACTGTGGAAACGTATGTAAAGAAGCAACTGCTCATATGTGTATCACTGGTCAAACAAAGATCGCCCCAAGTTCTGGGACAGCTGAGATCTGTAAGCACCACCATCCAGTGAAGCCGCCTGAAAATGCCTCCCTAGAKACCTGGAACTTGGACTGTAAGATAAGACAGCACAGCAGGAACATGAGATAAGATAAAAGGGGTGCTACTGTCTGAGTGTTGTCTCTGATTTAGGGGGAGGTTAACAAAGCTAGGGGAGAAGAATGCATCACCTATAATGGACACAACTGCAGAATTAATGAGCTATAAGGAAAGCCAGCTCAGCAACCGTGCTGAAATCAGCTTGGGACTTGGTAAAACCTAATTCCAGAAGGGGGAGATCACAACCACCAACTCAAACAAAGAGGAACACTGAGTACAAGGACTAATTAGCAAGAGAATCAACCCATAGAATAGTAGAACTGTGTAGACAATGAGCAGCAATTTGTTTCTTTGCTAATACACATGAATAGCGAGAAGACCTAGAGATTCCCACTACTGAGAAGCACAGGGCGAAGAAGGATCAGGACACCACTGGATCTACACATGGTGACCATCTTCTACCTGATCTCTCCTGCTCTCTTTTCCATTTCTTGCTACCTTTCTCCCTGACATTCCATGTTAAATAAAATCTGTATTACTGACTTCAGCATTCAATCCCGTTTGAACCTCAGTTTGGGCAGATCTCAATAGCTGGATCTTAGCATCAGGAGCATTGTTTTTTCAGCTGAAAAGGGAGCTGGATCAAGTGCMTATGACTCTTGAGCAGGAAGAGTAAAAGAGAAGACCTCCACCCATTTTAGCAGCATTCTTAAAAAATCCAAGCAGTTGGGAAATCCCATATTCAGATTTTACTTGAACCAGGCCAGGACACCACAATGCTAATTAAAGTAGCAATGCTGGCTCCCTTGCTCGTTCATTTCTATCCCATGACAACAGAAAGACTTGTCACACAGTAARCTGGATTAGGGACTGCAATATGGATTCAATGGGGCTGTGCCAGGAGAGAAAAGTGTTTCCCCCCCACTGGCTACAGGCTCATAACACGTGCACCTCTTTCAAGGAATGCTAGGCTGCATTTTAGGTAGGAAAAATCATGGCCCATTCTTAAKTCTTCTTCACAAGTTACATGCTGCATCCACAAGGGCATCTCAAACCCTTCAGTGGAATGGATTTATAGCTTATACAGTATTATTGCCAACTCAATTTCCTGGGAGTACATTCAAGACCACTGAAGCATCCTGAGACAATAGGAGGAGACTGCTCTGGTTTGCCCCAATTTTGACTTATTTGTGTCTTCACTGCTGCAAGTTTTCAGAGCCAATTTAATAAAGCCACTGGATGATCATTTGTAGATCCAAGAGGGTATTTTTGTTAGCAGATGCAAAGTGCTTTACTAAAAAAAGGAGGACTTAATAGTTCCCTTTTTTCAGATTAAATCAGTCAAAAAACYCACTAGTTTTCTGAAAGAGAGCTCTCTTTATTAAATAGAGTGCTTAGAAGCAACTGGCAATTTTACCTGCAATGACATAGTCATTACAGAATAAATAATTAGGGTTTCATACAGCAATCTTTCCCAGTTTTACAGATGCTTTGTTTGAAATTCTAACKATACAGATTTCAGAACAAAAAATATTAACAGCAAGTTACACATGCAGTTAAAATGTTTAAAACATGGACATGCTAATTAAAACTAATAAAAGGTACCTCAGAGATTGAAGGCAGCTATAAGATTTCTGACATAACTACATGGAAAATTAGTGTGTTTCAACTGTGAACTACAGATTCTTTTCCCCTCCTGCTCTTTCTATAGCCACCATTAATACTTGCAAGCCTTTTCATTAAAATGCATGGGTYTGAGGGTAGGCTGGTTATATTTACACAGGTCATGTTTCCCAGTTAAGAACAAACACTTAGAAAACTTRATTTGAGAGGCAGTATCACGTGCAGTAACATCTGAATCAATTTTTAAAATAATTACTGCTTTCCTCTTGCTTCTCATTAAGCCACTACTGGTGCTGCAAAATTGGCAACTTCTTCAAACCAGTTTGTTCCAGAAAAAGCCGCTCCCATCTAGTTGTGACAGCCTGCTGCTGCTAGTAGAGGGGAGATAGGTTAAACCAATAAGCAGGCACATCTCTAGGGAAAACTGRTACCTACTGCCAAGATATAAACATTCCAACCAACCACCCATCTAGCAAAAAGTGTATTAAAATTATAATTAATTGTTRATTTAAATTATTTTAAATCCTTTAAAATGCAAATAAATGAAAACCAGACAAAGACTATTAGCTGTAATCCCCCCTCTGGAAGAGTGTTACAGGCCAGTTTTTATGCTGCAGTACATTGACTTTCTTGGAAAGCACTGCAGAGCTGAATTAAAATATTTCAGCTGCTCTGTGAAATGGTTCATTGTTTTTGCTATACATGCCCAATCTTCAAGCATTTTAGATAGCGTGTATTAGATTTCAGAAAYTGTAAATTTTGCAAGGATTGACTCTCCAGCCACTTCTGAATACCTTAAGAAATTCTAATGGCAGAGTTTACATTCACATCCGAAGCTGCCCAATGCATTTTCTTCAACAATACAATTATAAGAAGTGTCACAGTGCTAACAAAAGAAAACAATGTTATTGTGGGGTAGGCAATGTTTAAGTACAAGATGATGAACAAAACGTCTCACTGTCTTGCAATGAACGTGCTTAAATGATGATGCAGATGCTGCCAACAATTAAGCCAATTGYCACTGCTGACTGTGATGAGCATTTCTTTCATCGGAATTAAAATACATTCTTTCCAGTCSTGAAATTGTCAAGTATTTCCAAATGGTATGTAATGAATTCAGATATGTAACATGCAAGGATTTTTAAGATTCTSTGATATTCTTGCATCGTTTCCTCAGACCAGCCAAGTATTTAATTTTGAAACAACATTTTGAAAGTGGGTTTAATGTTGTTTAGATTTATACATTCTACTGAAATGCCATTTCACAGATACTCTAGGATCTTGCCAACAGCGCTCAAGTCCATTGTATCCATGTGTTTCTGGAACAAGGAAATTAGTACCTTTCTCCATAACAGCAGTATGTTAACATGTTATAATTCATTTAAAAACAAAACAAAACAAAAAAAAACAGATGACTGGGATAAAATTTTTTTTTTGTCAGAATCTCTGGTAGGAAGATCGACCCTGCCTTAGAGCACAACAAAGCTAATAATCATTTCTTTGTAGCAGCACTACATTTCATACTCTGGTCTTCATCTTTTCGAGCTCCTACTACCAGCAGCTGTTAGTTCAGCAGTTGCAGTACAATGCATCTATTCCCATAAATCATACAGATAGCAGGTTAGCTATCTTTATGATTATAATGATTATCTTATAATTTGGACAGTTAGAGCCAGTCAAAACCCAAAGAACCAAGCCCTTCTCAGGCACTGAAAGAGTTGGTTCTTTTAAATTCTTTGTTGAAAGGATGAAAACTACACTTCAACATGTGACACTCTTGAGTGTTTTGCCCCCTTCTTCTGTTTAACCCCAGCTACCTAAATGTTCCCATCAACACTGAAGAGATGTGAAGGTAAAAAAAGCCTTAAAAATTAACTTCCAAGAATCTGGATTATATTAAAGGAACCAAAGTAGAACCAGCACTGGTAACAGTAGGTAACAGGCTTTAGTCAGAGTATTTCAGTATAAATGTCATCCAAACAGGAATGATAATGCAACTCAAGGCTTTTGACTAGCTCATGTTACTCCCTCTCTTCTTCAATTGCTCAGATGCRTCCTTGCAACCTGTTCCTTCACAAATCTCCTTCCATTTAAATATGTTCACCACTCAGTAACTGGAAACTACCTAAGAGACTTGGCAAACTACACACCTGGCCCTCATTTTTCCAGCCACTAGCCTCAGGGGAGCAACTCAGGTGCCTAAACAGACATACCTAATTTGAGGGTAATATCATGCCTGGCTTCCAGCTRCTATTCCAGAAGGAAATAGGGCTCCTGTGGATTGAGCAGTACATCTACCAGCCCTTTTTAAAATATTAYAGGCATCCCAAAAACTCARRAATGGCAAAAGATAYTCTAGTTCAGACAGCTGGATTTCARCTTACCTGCCTATTCTATGCCATGTATTTTTGATAATGTGATTTTAAATTCCTGCTGGAGAACACAACTGAGGCACACAGATCTTTGCGCCCTAACAAACTGCAGTCTGTAGCTCCAAAGGAAAACTTGGTTTATAATGCTGAAGTGTCAATATTCAGAGCAATCAACTTGTTAAGWGCAGTGTTCACTGCATCTGTCCATATTCTGCTACATGGATATTTATTTTGAGGTTCTCAAGGATAGAGCTCCAAAGTCATCAAGATCTCTATCACGTTTCCTTCAAACTATCTCAAAGTACAGATTACAGCGATGCAAACTATAAAGGAAAACTCCATCAACTTTATCTGCAAAGTATTTGTGAAGGGAATGGATGTTTAAAAGTACCTAGAAATAAGATTTTGATTTAAAATAATAGGTTCTGCYTTTGCTTAGGTTATTTTGTTTGGTGAGAGGGTGAAGAGAAAAAAAAAGGCTGATTATTACTAAGAAGAGATTTTTTACTTATTAATGTCTCTTCAATATATTCTTGAACAACAGTATGGTAAAAGCAAGTTACCAATTTACCAACCAAGCACACTGCCCAACACTTAACATACCCAACAGCAAGAAAGAGGAATTTATGTATTTGTCAACAAATTGAGTATTTTTAGAGGTACATTTTTAATCTCTACTGCAATTAAATCTGTTACATAATAAATACTTTGACCTGGCAGTATTTTAAAATTTTCTAGATTTATTTTTTTTAAAGCTTGCTGTTGACAGGGACAGAGAAAATGAAAAGTACAACAAAATATTTGTTGATAATATTTGATAGAAATTCCCACTCTAATAAGAGAAAACAATAAAGATAACTCCTGCAGTTTACATCAGATAAGTCTGAGTGCTCTGCAAGACATTATTAATGGAATAAAAAAGTAAAGCGCCAAGCCATTCAATTTATTTAAGTAATATAACCCAAGACTCCCAAATCCAGTCTATTCTGACTACACATTCTATTTAAAAGCTGTTTAACAATAAAGCTTGTCATACACAGGATTTTTGCATCTATGGAAAAGCAACTCTTAATGACAGCACAAAACCAGTACTGATTTATTATGTTGACTAGAATAAAATTTTGCACCTGAACGATGGATAAAGCTTCTTTGCAGCATTGCCAAGTTTTAATACCTTCAGTGGGATTCATCTAAATGTTACATGAAGTTCCCTTCATTGTCATTGCAGACATAGGTAATAGTTAGGTCATGAGTGGTTTCATTCTTAAAACAGATGTTTACACCTGGTCAGACAAATTGCACCTTAAAAACATCCATGTCTTTTCAGTAACTACACGAATACTCTTATCCACTTCAATTAAATAATTCCTCCAATATTCTAAAACCAATCATTAAGAGAGGAGAATATCCTCCAAGTATACTGCAAGTAACAGGGATTGCACTTTTGGGTGCAGATGGTCAGGAATAAAAAGCCAGCTCACTTTATATATTTCTTTTACATGTGCCCAGTATGCCACAGCACCGTTTTAAGGGTTCAGAAGCAAGGTACCCAGCTTTTTCCACTTCCCACACAGCTTAAAGATTACCAAGCTGGAGCAATATATGCATTGTAGGATTCACACATGGCTATGCAGCCTGCAAGAGCCAGCATTAATTAAGAAGCAGTGTTATCATCTCCTCTGACATTGCATTAATACRAAAATTATTGAATGTAACTAATAAAACATTTTCCTTCTGGGCTGAARAGATGCACTAATTGATCAAATAAGAACAACAGGGATTTCTAACAGCTGCCCTAGAGCTTTCAGAAAACAGCAGGTTACAGAGCCAGCACTGWTAGTGCTTATGTTCCCATGGTGTAGCTCCTTCTGTTGCTGTAATCTACAGTAGGCAACTGAACCATGAGCCGGAGCCTGTTGGCCAATGTGAATGAACATCCATATCCACTGAAAAAATCTGGGCTTCCTATGGTTACCTCCTTTTTCTCAGAATTCAAGAACAACTCCTTCAGAGGCATTTTCCCAACATGACACTCTCAGCACTAAGAATGAAGCTTAAGAAAATTAATTTTCTACCAAAACTGGTCTTCTTTAGATACCTTCTCTCCTTTAGACTCACTTCATCTCTTTTCACCTTTTTGCACCATACTGCCTCAAAGGACTGATAATGAARTTCTGGAAATACTACATTTGGCATCCAATACCAGCTTGGGAATGAACTAGCACTTCCCTTCTATTCCTTCTTTATTTTTAAGGAATAATCACAAAGGCTCCACCATGGCATTGTGGTTCTTAATCTACTTGTCTGGCWTAATGAGAAATGAAAAGCAAAAACAACCAGCCACAACTGTAAGCCAGAACAACAGTGATTCTGGCAAAAGTTTAAAACAAGACATCCTGAGCTTACAACATCTACACTGTATTCTCAAAAACTCAGATCAGTCAAAAAGGCAGCCAAAGAAACCATTTTAAAYCTGACCTCATCTCAATGGAACTGGGAGCAGGCAAAAGGAAAAAGCCCCACACAATACATACAATCAGATTGGAACACAATACAGTAACACTACTGCTAAATGGACTTTTAAAGGATGCAAGATTAGCATTTAACTTCTTAAGGAATCCAGATTACATTCAACTCTTGCACAAAGGGTAGAATGCAGCAAAGAGGACTGAATCTATTTGGGATACCCATAAACAAAGTCATCTTAATTTTGCCAAAACAGCCTCTGAAATCATTATTTTGAGGAGAGATCTTTGGCCCTGTTGAGTGTCAATGGCTGTGATAATATTCTAGAAGACACATGAGCTACCACAAAGCATGGCTTTGCTTCTAACTTGTGTCTAGTCCAGCTGTAAGGCCATTTATGAAAAGCAAAAAGCAACAGAGTACTGTCTCCCTGCACAATCCATCAAGGTGCACACAATTCTACTGATGGTGCATGCCAGTGCCAAGTCTATATATCAAATACTTATTTACTGAGTGATAAAAGCAATACTTGCAAGTCATTCTTATGGTACAGATAAGAGTTATGACAAACAYAGCATGAAGACTGTTTCATTTTTTTTGTTTAAAATTCACTGCTAGATGTRGGAAGACCATAGGTCCTCCCACATGCTCCATTCCAGAAACTTCTGAACACTCTTTCACAAGACTGGACTCTGCCTTTGCTGTGAAGCAGAAAATAAACATTCTATTTGACAACTTGGAGTGCAATATTTGAAGAAAGAGCAGCTAGCATTTCTGGACTCACATTTAGATAAACTATCTGAACACCACCTATGTTTATCCAAGGAAAGAATTCTATGTGTCTGTTTTGAGGTAATACTTACACAGGCAACAATTAACACATGAGCTATTGTTGAAACCACATTTGAGTTTCTTGCATAGAGAAGGGACTGAAGAAAAGTTTAAAACTCCTCAAAAGAAATAGTTTCTTTAACAGTTGATTAAATGAAACAACCTAAGTACTCTAAGTTGAGTGATTTCCAAGATATGCTAGCCAGTTGGTTATACCCCACAGTCCCCTCTCCCTACTCTAAACGGGAAGATAAAATTGATCTATCGAAGGCCAAGTAGTTTGTAGTTAGAAAGTTCAACAGTCCATATGCTAGAGAAGTGAGAACAGTAGCTGCTAATGTGTGATGAAGGGCCCCCAAACAAGACAAAAGTAAATAAGGAACAGAACTATTGAGTGCTGAAAACCAACTGCTTAAGCAAGAAAAGGTAGGAATCTGTAAACACACAAAAGAGATAAATATAATCCAGACATATGATACCCCCAGGGTTTCAAAGTTCCCAGATACTTAACCATTGCTGAGGTCCTGCTATGGAACACTACTCATTATTATACAGCTCTACATTCATCCAACAAAGCTTATCTGCTTAACAGATTGTCTTGATCTCAGTGTCCTCATCAACTGATGAGTTGCCTGATACCCTAATTCATCACTTTGGGGCTGTGATATGGAATTCAGCCAGACAGAAACTATTTAACAGGTTTTGAGTATTAGAAGGCAGGCACTCTTTATTGCAGTGCACTGGTCACTTGGAGGACCCTTCCTCTACTCAAATGTGTATGATGAAAATCTCAAAACAGGTTTTTATCATACACACTGATGACATATTCATTAGCTACCCCCCCTCACCTGATATATTTGTATTACTTTATTTGACATAGTCACACCCCTTATTGGGAGTTCTTACAGGGTTCTTTGGGGGTCTTTTTCAGTGGTCTTTAGTGTCCAATGTCCTTTCCACGTGGCTGTTCCTCGACCCCTACTTTTGAGTAAACACAGATCATTGTTTTCTGTAACTTCTGCTTTGTCAGCCCTGCAGACCTGAGCTGGCATCCAACTTGCCTTTTGATGACTTCTATTTGCCTAAGTTACATCCCYGATCTRTTTCTCCAAGGCTGTGCTGTCCTGCTCAACTGTCCTCAGACTAAAACGGTGTTCTGTTCTACTGTCAGCTGGGCAATGCTATGAATTCCAACTTTTACTTGAAAACTGTTGAAATAATAGTTACAAGCCATTGAAGTTTTTCCAACAGCAAAGAAGATTCAAAGCTGCTACCCTTTCTCTTTAAACCAAGTGGTGAGGAGGGCATGTAATTCATATTCCTACATTATTTCAACAACTAGTTTACTCATTTTAAAGCAAAGTGCAAGTTAGGAAAAAAAATGTGTTTCAAGTCACACTTATGCTGTTCAGGACAMTTTTGCATACTGCTTATTTCTAGGAACAGACTTGTTGGTGCTGGGCTGTTTCGTWGAGGCACTGCACCTTGCATTTAAAATTAGAACCTTGCTCCCACTTTAAAATGTCTCATTCTCCAGTCCCAGCAGTGCTGCAGCTCTCTCCCTCTTTCTTTCCACCTACTCATTCCCAGTGCAGCTGCCAGCATTCCCTCCCCAAGAGCATCAGTATTACAAGTACCCTGACAGAGCAGGTTCAGCAGCAGCCACCCAAGCACAACATGAACTTGTGTGAGGGCTGGATTATGGCATTAGTTCAATAAACCTCAGCTCACACATCCTTGACCAGGCTCAGACTCTAGARTAAATGCCTAGAAACAAATGAAGCYCATCAATTAAGTTTTATTAAATGCTTTCTGACCTTACTTAGACATCCTAGAAAATACAGGGGGGGTTCCAAGTTGACATGTACGTTAAAGTAGTCCCGTTTCTTTTTTTACGAGCTACAGTCCAGACAGATGTGTTAGCTCTTTGGGAAAATTATGCAATCACTTTTCAAATTAGGCAATCATTTTAGTTCAAAGGGTATTTGCACTACAGTCTTGTTTTATTCAAATTGCACTACATTCACTTGAGGGACTACAGTTGAAAGAGAAACTCTCAATYTTAATCGTAAGGTGCCTGTGGCAACTTAGTTATTAATCAGAAGCAAAAATCTTTCTACATTCAGAAGGCAAATGGCTTAGTTCCCCTGTCCATGTACTCCTAATTACAAAAGATTCAGCACYAGAGTTSCAGATTTCTTTTTTGAAATGAGGAKGTCWCCATGACCCAAATCCACWTTACAAACAAGGGCCCTCAAAACCCATGAGTGCAGTTCAAAGAGCCGAGCCTTGCTTACTGTCATCCTCTTCYCATAGCCCACTGATAAACTTCAAAAATAACTAGAAACCTTGTTTAACATCAGTCCTCTGTCATGTCAGTAATGTATGTAAGGYAATATKCAATTTTCTCCCACATAGRAGCTTCAAATAAGCATTTACTTGAATCACTGGAGAGACAGTATCAAGTAATTAGGGACATTCCTTGGCTCAACCTTCAGTTTCATGGCTGACTTTAAAAGACTGTTTCCTGTTAAAAACAGTGTMGTTTTCTTTGTTACTTCACACAACTGTTTCATGCTTTCTTTGATGGTAAATATTTATGGTTTTATACACACTCTCTGGCCAGCAGGCAAAAGACTAGGTAATATGGTCAGTTCAACTATGGCACTGACACCTTCAAATCCCATTTGAACTGCAGGTACGTGTTTTACACATACACAATTCCATAGCTACCTAATTGCTGAGGTAAATTTTAAAAGCATCACTGGAATTTTTCTATGAAAACATTTCTTCTGTGACCTTTAAATTTGCCAAAGAAAAAAGAAAGCATCAGAAAACTGTTATAGCGCATAAAAGTTAAATATAAAATATTAAGTCCAACAGAAGATTTTCATACTATTAACAGTTCTGTGGGATCATCTGCACTGGCCCACAACCCACCATTCAGGCCACATGCACCTGAAGAACCCTGCCTGAGCAGTGTGTTATGGAGACTATGTGGAGCAGATACCCATCTTCAGCCCATGGAGAACCCTGTGCTGGAGTGGGTGGRTGGCTGAAGGAGGCTGTAACCCCATGGGAACCCTGTGCTGGAACAGGCTCTTGGCAGGACCTGTGGATCTATGGAGAGAGGAGGCCACACTGGAGCAGGCTGTTCCTGAAGGATTGCACCCCATGGAAATGACCCGTACTGGAGCTGTGTGCAAATAACTGCAGCCCATGGGAAGGATTCACGTTGGAAAAGTTGGTGGAAAACTGTCTCCCATCAGAGGGACCCCACAGTGSTACAACAGAAACATCATGTGCCAAACTGAACACAACCCCCATTCCTATCTCCCTGAGCAGGGAGGAGGTAGTGAATCAGGCATGAAGTTAAGCCTGGGAATCAGGGAAGGGTGAGGGAAAGGTTTTTTTGAAGTTTGCTTTCACTTCTCATCATACTACTCAGATTATGATTGGTCATAAATTCAATAATTTCCCCAAACTGAGTCTRTTCTGCCCATGATGATAAYTGCTGACTGATTCCCCCATCCTTATCTTGACCCTCAAGCCTTTGGCAACATCTTCTCTCCTCTCTTCAGGTGCGAAGGGGAGTGACAGTGCAGCTYTGRTGGGCATCTGGAATCCATCCAAGGTCACCGCACTACTGAACTGAAGTATTGCATTTTAGTGCAAAAACCTTTTGTAAGTCTAAATTTCCAAATTCAGAAATAATGGATTTTTTTAATCTAGTCAGTTACTCATCCTGAAATGTAGTCCTATTTAAAATTCACTTGAAGTTGCTTTTGGTTTTCCCCTGACTCGTTTTTAGATTAGATACAACAGGCAAAATACCAGCTTTACAAGTTTACCATTACTGGGAAATTCCACTAAATAATATGGAAATTCCTCCTACAGCATCTTAGCAAACACACACAACACTGGCATAAAGATTTTCCTGTACAAAAGACAAGTTCCTTTAACAGCACTACATTCAGAATCAGGAGTTTTAACAAAATCTCTTCTTAAAATTTAACAAACTGGGTGAAGTTGAGGGAACATGGTCATGTTGTAGTGCTCATGGAATTCAGCAGACCAAGCTAAAATCCACAACTGAGCTAAAATCCATAACTGAGTAGATCTACAGGACATTTTTTCTAGGAATAAGCTAGCCCACAGAAACACACTTCCACTTGCCTCTTCATGAACTCATGCACCACTATTTTCCCTTGCTCTTCAGACAAGAYATTTCCTTAAGAGATGTCTCTATTACAAACATTAAAACAACCCAATACACTTTCAATTAGACACACACCTGGGAATTTTTAATACATTTGTATATATTTGCTTTCCTTATGATCCTTTCACCTTGTATTTGCTTTCCTTATGATCTTTTCACCTAAAGATCTAGAATTCCTTTCCACTGCCAAAAGTACTAATTACATATCAGAGACTTTATAAGCTGATTTTGTATTGAAACAGAACTAGGTTGGCCTCTGAGAACAGAAATCTTTGTCTGAAAATAAGTTTTATACAATGATACAGCCATTTTGGTAACTTGTACAGCCTAATTTCTCTAAGGATTCCAATTGGARTGAGCTTGGCAACTGCAGTTGTTTTAACACTCATCTGCTGTTCCTGATGGCTTCAGCTTTTCAATCCCCCATCTTCTATAGGTGAAAGAAGAAAGAACATAAATGCATCCAAACTACCCTAGAAATACTATTCTGCATACATAAGACAATAAACATCTATTACACACTTATATTAATATTAATGATGTATCAAAGCAAGCATGATTCAAGCTTATTTCCACAACATGCAGTTGCCTGCCTTAATAAAGGCTGCATAGGCATGCCCCTAGATTTTTATAGAATTACTGGTAGAAGAAAAAGCAGTAACTTTTGGCAAATATATCCCTACTTCAAATTGCACTTGCACAGTGAATATCATATCCCATCATATGTATTTGGAGAACATACTTTTCTCTACAAGAACAGAATTATAACTGAAAAAATTGGAACTTTCTCTAGGTAGTTCATTCATTAATATTYTAAGCTTTTATTAGCTTTGTAACTTCTTAACCAAGAGATTTGTCCATTACAGGCTATCAAACCAATAATACTGTATTTTACCTGCAATAATGCCAAATGCATTTCTCATATGCAATCTCTGGGGTTCTGGGAATTTTCAATTCAAAGTAGCACAAATCCAAAACAGAATGAAAACTAGACATAGCCTTCCTATACATGCTCCTATAACATGCACTATTTCCAAATATTAGTGCTCCCAAATCTCCTTTATGTTGGACGTTAAACAATTCACTTATTGATGTACCACAGCAGAAACAAGATGCTCCTTGTGTAAAGGATGCATAGATGCAACCATGTTTATGAAAGTGTGAGTGTATAGCCACACAAATAACACATGAGCTCCTTGCAATGGCAAAGATGGAGAGAATTCACTTTAAGCAAGTGGCAATATCAAGGATGAAATGGAAATAATCACTTGTAGCAGCAGCTTTGAAGAAAGACTCTTAAGTCTTTTTAGGCTACCAAGACATGGAAGAAAGACTGACCTTCACCATAAGAAACTACAAATGAARCTATTATGTCCTTCAAACTAACTAATAAGGTTCCAAATCATTATCCAACTAAAGGAGGGAAGTAAGAAAAGAGAGAAGTAATTAAATTTAAGTTGATGTTAAAAGCAGTATTTTCAAGGTCAAATGAAGTAATGACATCAGAAAGTCCAGATAAAAAGATCAGACAGGAAACTGTAAGAATTTGAAGCTGTCTGTGTAAGGACTGACTGTGGGACATAACAAAAAAGCAGATGCCATCCACATATATTAGGGGAAGTCAAGGGTAAGGTCTCCATTCCATCATCAGAGACATGTATTGCCAAGCAAATATTTCTGGGGAGTAATAACCTGAAACACAAACATCCCTGGATCCTTGTTTAGTAACTCTGAAGTATTTATTCCTTAATTAACAGCATGTATTGAACATACTTAAAATGTTAGTCCAGACACTCCCCCAGGAATTTAGATCATGGGACTGTCCAACTATTATGTGCTTCTGACAGCTTCATATAAACCTGTTTGCTAGTGAGTTTGCTGCAAAGGAGTTACAGGAAAAAAAAAAAAAAAGTTTCTATCTACTGTTTTGGCATTAACACAAGTAAGATTTCATGATGATACCTGCAGAAAACTTTGCTATGCAGTTCCTTTCACAGGTATTTCCCTGCACCAGTTCCAAGTCTATTTCGTGTACAGATTTATGAGGAAGAACAAACAAGGCTACTTGCAACTTGAAAYGTTTTGAGAAGGAATAGAATTTCAATCTCTAACTTGGCAGCTTTCATGTACCTATTTCACATTTGAAAATTCCAGAAGAATACTATGAGGGTCAGCATATTAYAAACACTAGCCTTTAAGTACAGGCTACTACTCCCTCACTGAAATGCAGCCCAGACAAAATTTGGGCAAATGGCAGACTTCTAATAACASCCTTTTTCATGTATGCTCTAGTTGTAACTCACACAACTGGACAGTAAAGACTGGCCATYWGAGAAACAAAAARAAAACTCACATTAACTTAGCCAAAYAGTTAGTAGAGATGGCTGTAGATACTGGCTCAGATGTGAGTGTCACATTTACAGAGCTGTTCTTGCAGTACTCCCTGCAGTTCATAATGTTTTTGGCAATGCAACATAAAAATATCACCTACAGCAAATAAGCTACCACTGGACATTCAGAAACCAGTGAACTCTCCAGTACTAAAACCACTGGYGTCTGACACACTGATGATTCTTCAATACCTCCAGCTTCAGAAGGTTTTCTCTTCTAYAGAAGTTATTCTACTTCAAAAGTGWGTGCATGTGACAGTACAGAATAYATCCTTGCCAACTGGCCTCTTCAACAGTTTGCCTTTGCAAAGAGGAATGAGTTAACATTTATCCCATGAAACTCCTCTGCACGTCTTGCCACTTGTCTGCTGTTATCCTTGCCGAATCTTGTATTCAAGTGAGCAACTCCAGAATTCTTAATTCACTTTAAGCTTGAAGTCTTTTCTTTCACAGCTCCTTAATTAGTTGTTGAAATCTTCACAGAAAGAGAGCCAACAAATAAAGTCGTCTGTACGTTGGAAGTTGAAGGCATACTTTATTGTAGTAAAGTGAACAAATGTTTCTTCTTGGAAACATCTTAATGAAGACAAAAAGCGTCTCCTGATTATACTTGAAAATCAACCTCTTCAGCTACCTGYTTCTCAGCTAATTTCAGTATTCATACAACACACAAGGCTGGTTTGGTGAAGCACTTTTCAAATCACATTCTCTCTTTTGTTCAAGACATTCTCATACTCCATTCTACCAATCTTTCTTCAGGCTTGTTTTTGTGCAACTCAAGGGCTCATCAGAGGTGCATAAGCAACCTGTCTGCTTATCTCTCAGGACATTTTCACAGTTTGCAATTCCATTGTGTTCCTTACTTAGGACATTCCTTCCAGCGCAAACTGCTCCCTCAATGTTTATTTCTTCAGCATAGTCACAGTAATTGGTAATTTACATCATAAAAGAGTCATTTGTTATCCAGCTTTCCAAGATTATGCTCCTCAGTTTATTTCTTCATGTCATTYCTCATAAGCATTTTGCACAACGTATTACCAGAAGAGATGACAGTTTTGCACTACTTTGGTCCTTCCTACCATCTTGTGAAAAACTAAGAACTCCTCCAGCTGTAACAAATTTCCACTACATCCTCAGTTCTGGACAATAACCGTTGGAGTTTTTCCCAATCCTAACTTAAAATTCACAGGGGTTTTTTTGTGCCAGTTGGAAAACAGAAAGTAGACAATGCAATTCACGAAGTTTGGCCATAGCTAGCTAATATACAGTCCCTGTCATTTTAACCAGGGCAAACACACGACAAGTAAAGATTAAAAAAATGCCTCRAAGTGAGTGTGAGTTTCTTCTTCCCACTGGACAATGACAATGAACTCCAGTACGGAAGCATGAAAGTAGCTTGGGAGAAAAGTCAACAGGGCAAAAATAATTGTCACCAAAAATACAGTATGTCTGTGAATCTGTAGAATGAGGAGTATCATGTATTGTGAAAGTCATTCATACAGAACCTACTCACAATCAAAGGGAGGGAACAGAACYACAAGTTTACTGTTGTTTTGAGTCATTATCAAGCAGATGTTTGAACAGCACTGATCTTTTAATTTTTATGATGCATCTCATATGTCATTCAGCTACAGATCCCTATTTCTGCTATATTTATACAGAATGGACCTGTGCTGTTCATGACCTCAAATCTCAGAAGACAAATGAGGTTATTGCCTCTTACAGTATCTTGTAAACTCCTGAGCTTGTATCTATGCCCACTTTCTTATTTCCAAGTATCTCTTCTTGAAATATCTAATCATACTCCAGAGTTTGTGTTTTTCTGTTTCTCCCACGCAGAATTTCCCATTTTAACTCACAGACATATAAGCAATAACATGTCCTAAATCAATCAMGTTTAAGTATATAGGCTTTGGGTCACACAGATTTTCCCATTGTGTAACTTTTAATAAGGCAGTCTGACTACGACATACTTTACATGCTAAAATTAAAGACTGARTGACTATACTAACACAGACACTCACACAGATGAAGAGGCTCAGCATATCCTGTTAACATATTTGGGATTTTCTCAGATACTCTGGAGCAAATCTCTAACTGTTCCAAGTATTTCTTTATCTGAAGAGGGTGTTTCCTTTACAAATTGCCGCAAACACTCTACATATTCAAGTGATAATCTTTGGTCAGAACATCTGTGTGAATGTCTGTGTTAAAGGACTTAAGAATGGTCAAYCTGGAGCAACTGCTTTTCACCTGAGCCCTCACTAACATTCCAACAAGCACAACATCCACTAATACCTATGGATTTGCTCAATTTCCATCACACTTCCTCTTTCCTATACAAGTTTTTCCAAGACCTTGACCAGCTTCCACAACAGGATGCTTGTTTGCACTTTTTTCCAAGACGAAATTGCCTTTAACAAAACTAAGCGATCCATTAGACCTAGCCTAAGAGGGCTAGGGCGAAAAAAATCAAAAACATTAGGAAAGTAGTTTCAAACTGGAGGAGTTTATTCCACATCTTCTACAGCGCTRTGTACTTTTCAAAAACATTGACACGGGCTACTGTGTCAGTACGTGAGCTTAAACAAAACTTCCTCGCGGCATTCTCCTTTCGGGCGGTAATTAGCAAGTAAGTGGTGCATGAATGCATTAGCACAGCCGTCCRGGCTGCCCATCCCGCGGACAAGTCTCACTATTATTGCCCGGCCGCCACGGTCCCCGCCCAGGCGAAGGGTCGCTCCCGGCCGAACGCGGCGCACGGCGGATGACACCTACAGGACTCCCCTCCGGCCGCGCTCCAAACATCGCTCAAAAAAAGTCTGTTCGCTCGCTACGTGTTTGTGCCTCGCTATCAACCCGTGTCCAGGTTTTCCGCCGGCCAGGGGCCAAAGCCTCCCGGCTCCCCCGCGAAGGGCTGCCCGGCCCCGCACCCGCGGGCCGGAGCGGGAGGCCGGCTCTYACCGCCCCTCTCCATCCACACAGAGAGGTCCTGGGAAAGCACAACAGTTCTGCCTTCCCTCCGAGGTGGGAAATTTAAAAAATACCGATTAAAACAAACCAAGCCAAAGCACAACCCCGCCGCCAGCCTTGGCGCTGGCGAGCAGCGAGCAGCGCCCGTCCCGACAGCTCCGTGCCCGAGCAGCTCCGCGGCCGGGCACCCCCAACCCCGCCCACGGCACCCGGTCCCGACAGCTCCCCGTGCCCCCAAACGCGACCCACAGGCCCCGGGGTTGCGGGGTGGAGGGGGCAGCACCCCCAGGAAGGGGCAAGGAGGGTACTGCATAAGGGACACTTACTGGGCGTGCAGTGCAGGGGTGAGGCTTGCGAAGAGACGGGCGAGGAGGGAGGCGCCGCYGGCGGCGGCTCCTTGAGGGCGGCGGCGGCTGCGGGGGTCAGGACGGGGGGCAGCATGAGGTACCGGTCGGGCTGCGGCAGGCAGCGCTGGCACACCGAGTGCAGGCAGGGCAGCAGCTTGGGCCGCCGGCTCTGGATGGGCTGCCCGCACACGCCGCAAGTGTCCAACAGGTTGAGCGGGGCCGCGTCCCCGCC
>CADDXX010000189.1:1414790-1444403 GCA_902810485.1 Alauda arvensis | reverse complement strand
CGGGCCGCGCCCCCGCCCCCGATACGTGCGGCCAGCGCTGCCCCGCCCGCCCCGCGAGAACCGGCCCGGCCGCCGCCGAGCCCCGCCCCGTGCCGAGAGCCCCGCCCGCCTACCGGCACCTGTGACCGCTCTCTCTCGGGCGGGCGGTCACCTCGCTCTGTCAGCSTGAGAGAAAGGACGGGAAGTGCCTCCTGAATATGAGGAAAAACTTCTTTACTGTGTGCGTGACCGTGCTCTGGAACAGGTTGGCCAGAGAGGGYGTGGAATCTCCCTCACTGGAGATGCTCAAGATAGAGTCTTGTGCCATGTGCTCTAGAATGACCATGCTTGAGAAGGGAGGTTGGGCCAGATGACCCTGGTCATTGTGGACCCTTCCAACCTGACCCATTCTGTGAGAGGTCTTTGTCCCTTGGACAGGGCATTAAAAGAGGTCGCCCTTCTCCCTGCCCTAAGTGCAGGAGAGAGTCTGTAAGTTTTGGCTTGTGTTTGGCTTGGTGTATCACAGCAATACCACCACATGCAGCCATATTACCTGACTGAAGCTGTGATTGTACCAATTGGTGATTGGTACAATTAAGAAGATACAATGATAAAGTACAATTCTTGTTTAGACAGAACATTTTATTGAATCAAAGGCCTTAAGTATTGTGCTGGTGAGACATTGGAACAGGCTGCCCAGAGAATTGTGGATGCCCCAACCCAGGAAGTATTCAAGGCACTTGATATTGGACTGATGCTGAAATCAGATAGACAACAAACTTTCTAACACAATTTTGAGTATCAGACAGCAGGCGTTCTTTATTGCAATGCTGGACACATGGGAAGGATAGCTTTGTTAATCTGATGAGTGACCAGAAGGTACAACAAGGTATCTATTCCATCATGATCACACATACTGATTACAGTGTACTTCTGGCTAATACATAAACATCACTTTTCATAGAACTAACTTGCATGCAACTGCCTCCTACTGGAAGTCCTTTAATGTTCCTAGAGGGTTGTCTGAAGGGGTCTTTGGTGATTGTACTCACCAAGTGCCCCCTGTATTACAGGTGACCTTTCCTCTTAGGGCATGTGCTGTTGCTTCTTTTTACATAACTTTGCCCAAAAAACCACCATATTATATTATCTGTTTATCTACTGGTTCTAGCTACATTTATCATCCTGTGTGCACACTTTTATATTCTTTTATCTGTTTTCTTAGTTGCTCTTCAAGCTCTATGCAGCAGCTTCAGGGGAACTGAAAATTTCTCTGTTATCTATCAGGACAGGACTTTGAGCAAGCTGGTGTAGTGGAAGGTGRCCTGCCCTGGTAGGGTGGGGTGGAAGCAGATAATAGTCAAGGTCTCTTCCAACCCAAACTGTTCTGTGATTCTGTGAGCTTCCATGAAGCATGCATGCAGACACAAAGCATTGTTTACACGTTGGTTGCTGATCAACCATAAACTGATCCAAGCTCCTCAGAATATTCCAGATGTCTGTGCTTTAATTCCCAGAGCAGCTAGTAAACTTCCCACTTCCTAGCAATTTCATCAAGACCTTAACATCGGTCCCATAATAAATAGGACCATAAAAAAAGCCGTACATTAAAAATTACAAATTTCTTCAGCACAAGGAACAACTGTGTACAGGACCATTGTCATGATTCAGCGTGTCTGACATACATAATTTATCATGCTAACAGGAGAACAATACTACAGGTTGTTTTGGGGAGGGGCAATGGATTTGGCTTTACAATGAGGAATTGTTRAGAGGGAGATGTCATTGTCTGATTATCAGTAGAGGGGACAACCCATACATTCTCAACCCTTGGCCTGCCAACACATAAAGAAAAAATGCCTCCAGAAGCAGTCTTCTGAAGTACACCTTCTGCCTCCCAGTCCAGCTGCCCCTGTCTGTTTACTAAGAYGGTAGGAAAGAACCCTGTAGTCCTCCTTCCTCCCCCGCAGTGGTTTGGCTATCCAACAGCCCGTGATGATGTGCTAATATTGTGACAGGAACTACCAGGCTGAGAGCATGCCAAGTGTGAATGATGAGATGGGTYCTGGAATTAAGGAGGATRGTACAGGTTCTGCAAGGTGAAAATTACCAAAAACGCYATTAKAAAGGGTCTGTTGAGGAACAGGCAATAMTTGAAGAATGGTTGATTAGWATTGAGAGCAAACATGATTAGAAACTCAGTAAATAATGTTTGTAAGGAGTAATAGCAAGTCCTAAGACCATCRAACTAGGTAGTTTCTGTAACTAGTATTTCTCTTAAGAGATGTCAACACAGGAAAATAGCAATGCTGTGTAATGGTACAAAGATCACCCTGTGAAGGAACTGAGTAGAGGCTTTGTTTCAAATGATGATCCCCATCAGGCAGTGTCCCAAAGATTAGTAAAACAATAGGATTATGTTTCCTGCACTGTTTGTTTGCTTGGGATGTTTGCAAAGCTCTCTCAAATTCTGCTGTAAAATCTGTAGTTGCATGGCATCTGAACAACAGCTGATATAAAATGGAAGTTTGAACTTGTTTAATTTGAATTTGAATGTAGAGCCTTCCTGTTAGTGGTAGCATCATTTTAGGAGTACTTGGGGCAGGAACAAAAAAAGGGCATGGAGGAACAGAAAAATCCACCCTGAGATAACCAACCATTCAGTACATGTAGATAAAGGAGTGAGGGGAAAAGCCACRTTGCTCAGACAAAAAAATGACAACGATCAGTGAAAGAAGTGACATCCTGGTATACTGACCTGGGTGTGCAGCTTTCRGCCAGCTACACCACACCTGGCCATCAGGGAACACAGGCAGAGCTGCCTTGGGGCTGTTGGGAAAGGTCATGTGCAGACATGACCACCACAGAGCCATATGTGAGTACGTGCTATACTCACTTTTGTCTGAAAACAGGTGATGGTTTTGTCTAGTTTCTGATGGAAGATGACTTATTGGGCTCTCCAGTGCATCACTGGAATGAGTCAAACCAATGAAGCAAGAATGACAATGGTGACAAGCTGATAGCTGGAAAGCAAGATGACTTGCTACAGGAAACATCCAGAAGCTGGGGCTGCTTCTCTCTTCCCTTGCTATGGTACTCATTACTTCTGTTCACAATTTGTTTTACTACCTCCTCTGCTTCTTCTAGACATCCCATTTAAAGCAAATTCCAGAAGCRTTTTGCCTTCTGTTCAGAAATATGCTTTGTGGCTGCAATYTAGATRTTTGCCATTTGTAATCTACATTCCYRTGATATACTCCAYAAAAAGTTATCATTCAGAAACTTCAGCTGCAGAAAGAAATGGCTGCCAGCTGCACTGAAGAACTTAATGGAGATCTCATAACTAGAAGTTCCTTGCATTTAGAATTTACTTGYTGGCTCTAATTTCCTCCTTTTGTCCCTGGTTCAGTTTGTCTCTTGCCTGTATTTCTAGATTTTCTAGCAGTCACTTGGCCTTGCAAATGCAATAGATGCAAATCTTCCCAGATTACTGCTAAACATCAGCATGTGCATTTCCTCCTCTTGAAACAGCCATGTAACACTAAACAGTCTCTTTCCAAAGCTTTTTTTACRGACCAAAATAAAGCTGTGGGGTTTTGCAGTGTGCCAGCCCAGTTTAACCTTTATGTGGCAACAGTGAAGGAAGTGGGGAGGAGACTCAGCACTCCACCTGTGTCATTAAAAAATRCTTTTGAGACAGTAGTCATCCAAGACATAGATCTGGCAGCTTTTTGGCCAGACTTTATTACAGCAACACAAAGGAGTCACTGGGAGGATGTGTGCCTTTATGGGTCTGTGTCCTTTTGAGAAAYGGATATCTTAATATGTCATTGGTTTTTGAATCCCTAAAATATAAAATATGTTCACTGAAAGCAAGATGAATGCATTAGGAATTCATGGTTAGGGAAATGTAATATAKTAACCTTTCCAGCAACAGTGAAGTAGAACTTCACATACTAGGACATTTGGAACAAGCAATGAATGAGTATAGTGCYTCCCAAGCTCTGAAGGCTGAATTAGCAATTGATCAAGAATATAGCTTAGATCTGTAGGCTTCCTTTTGGAACTTCACAATCAAGAACCCATCAAGCTGTAGTAAACTACTCACTTGTCCTTTCGGTAAGGAGAGTGAAAAAAACCTGGTTCAGATAATTTTCTTAAGATTTTCAACTTTCAGTTTTCTATACGTCACTCACCTAAAATATATGGACACGCAGATAAAACTTTTCTTTCAGATTGGAGGATGGCTTTTTGGAAACCTTTTTTTGTGTCCCATTATATTTGCTCTTTACCCAAGTAAAGCATTTCTCCAGCACCTGGAAAATAACAACTGACATTCAAAACTGAGAAGAGATTTGCTTGACCTGTTTCAGTTGGAAGCTCACCACAGGTAGGGCTGGGTGCAGCACTCTGGAGTGGGTCATATAATGTTTCCAGTTCTCCACACAACATGCCTCCACTGTTAATTAAGGAATAGTATCACCTCTGCACAGTTTYCTCTTGGTTTCATGGTCAGAGAAGATTTTGTTTTRGAACTATTTATGGTATTAATTCTTAGGGTATTATAATGGTTTTGTAAATTAACCCTGGGTTCATCCTGTTAGATTCCCTTTCAGGGAAAAAGAGCTTGCCCAAGGTGAGAGGCAACATGCCAGTTCTGAACACCCAATAATAGATAAAAACTGATGGAAATGACTGTGCTATTCACAACCTCTTTCTCTAACTAAGGTATTTTTTAGGGTTCACTTTCATAGAAAATTCCACAAGCACRTGGAAGCAGCCTAGATATACACAAACCTATCCCAATTAATGTCTCCTAACAATGCTCTATCCACTTRTTTTATCAGACATTTACAGGTCCCATCTCTAATTCTCAATGGACCTTGGGAACCCTTTGTCTCTCCTAGGGATGAGTAGGGTGCTAGGCCTGCCCATGTAGAGATGCTGTGGCTCAAAACTTACCATCTTCCTCTTCTGAGTCCCTGTGCTCCCTGTCTGTGCAGCATCAATGGAAGTGGGGCATCCCAGGATAATGAGTACAGATCAGCCCTGATAATTTAAGAATGCAACTGCAAGCTAATCTCTGATGAGTTAAACCCAGATATTCAACCAAATAATCAGGCCAACAGACCATATTCCTAAATTATCACAGGCCAGCTCCAAATCTRTCACATCCAGTTTCTTTTCTGACACTTGAAAGGTCAGAAATATCTTTCTGCAGTAGCACAAGTAACCTCATTGGGTATTAGACTCATTTCAAGGAACTTGGGAATTGCCCAGTGGGGCCCTCAGCTTCTGTTGATGAATCTCAGTAATTATAAAGCAGGGGGTACAGTTGTGTGGCCTGTGGGTTTGAAATTCAGTAATAATAGATTGCTTAGCTCCTTACCTGCCTAAGCACTTCATGGGTCCCTCCCAACTCAGTATATTCTGTGATTCCTTGTCTCACGAGGGTTTCCTACTCAGGTTCTTGTTAGCATTGCTGTTAGAACAAGATGAAGCACTGCCAACTGACAATATATGAACAAAACAGGGTTTCCTCAAGTCACCTGGCTCTACTGGGAGACTGTAATCTRCCAGGATGAGATTCTGCCCTGACTTCTTTCCTGAAAATGGGCTTCCTAGYCTTCTTTTTGAGAGAGGGTGGAGGGGGAAAACAYTGCTTTAACAGTTAGGTTGTAGGWGAATTTAYRTGGAAAAGAAGCCCTGCATATCTTTTCCCTAGTGCAAGTCTTCTGATGCAATGAGAATCCAAGATTCACTTAACAAAAAAGATCCCAGGTTTCAAAATATGCTTCCATTCAGATTTGGAAAGAGTTTCCCCAAATTTAGAATACTTTTTAAAGAAAAGTGTTGGGACATAGTCTGGGTTTGATTWAAAATTACGCTTTCAATATATATATTTTATTTGGATTTTGATATTTCATTTATTACTATGTTAAATAAATTATATATGCACCATGAAGAATTCGGAACCCTTTTCCTCCGAAACAGCTAAAATATACTTACAAAATTACTAAAACTTTTGTTTCMAATTCACAGTTTGCTGAAGCATTTTTATTAAAAAAAAATAATAAAATCCCCAAACCTCTTCAAACTGGAAAAGAAGATGGTCATTACCTCATTACTGGTATTCCCACTGTCACCTCCTTTGCTGACCCCACCTGTTTTTCAGTAACACCTTCACAGGCTGTGCCATTTTTTGCCCACAGAACTTAAACTGAATACCCACAGTAAGGTACATTTTGTTCTCTTAGTCTTATTGAGCATCAGAGGTTTGTTTTCCCTCTTGCTGACAGCAGATCACATTGAATTACTAAAAACAGCCCAGGACCAAAACCACATTAATTTTCACTTCTGTTCTGAAAATTAACCATATTATGGAGTTATGCAATCACATATTTCTTTTCCTAGTGATTTTAAGGTCAAATATCCTTGGTTTAAAGGTAAAGGGTATTTTTAAAAGTATTATTCTATCTGTTAAGCAACTCCAACTTGCAGTTTAAAGGTCATAATATTCCTTCCTSATCAACCTTATTTTTGACCAGAAAGTCCCTTTTTTTCAACTTAGGCTTTCAGGGGCATCTATATCAATCACATCAAGGAATCAGTTGGGAGGAACAGGACCTCTCTCTTCCACTTCATTTTCTATATTGCRTATATTCAGAAATGCCCTACTTTGCACACAGGCATTACATCTGTGTGAGGGATTTGCATCAGTGTGACTAAATTGATTTTGCTGCATCATTGCACATTTGCCTAATGTCAACAAGGCCTTTACTGTTGGCTATGCTGAACTAACAAGAATAAAAAAGTAGCATCAAAAACTTTCTTTAAGGTTGTTTGGAGATAGGATTCTGACTATACCTGCAGGGGAAAATAAGAAGGATTGGTTTGCTTTCACAGGTTGCTGKTTTTAGACAGTTGGTTTTCAAAAAAGTGAAGCTTATTAGAAAATTCAGAGTCTATCAATTTAAGTCAAAGGAACATGTTACAAATTTCCTAGCAGAAAGATAAAACTAATCTTATCTTGAGTACTAAAATTTATATTTTCAGTGGTAACTAGCTAGTAAATAAAATGCTCAGCTCTTCAAAAGCTTTTTGAGTTTCTCTCTCATTGTGTCCCAAGYGTTGTCCCCACAAGTGAACCAAATCCACTTTGGACAGCAGGCACCAGGACCAGCTGGAGCCAAACTCACTCTTCTCTTTCATTACACAACTTCTCTAAACAGCCCTGAATAGAGGGTGGGATAACAAAATAGAGRATAAACAAGACACAATCCTGGTTAAAAGCCACAGTGGATAGACGTAGAACTGTGTTACTTGGAATAACACATTTTGAACCCTTCAACCATCTGGGTYTGGACTGACCTTAAAACTGCTGCACAGAAATTTCAAGGCTCTTGCCTGGCCTCTCAGCTGTGAAAGTCTTCTTTGCCATAGGAGAAATGGCAATATGACTCATTTCAGCCCCAAGACATAAGGGATGAGATATCCCAAGCTTCTCTCCAACTTGTTCATTCTGCCATCGCTATTTTTGGTATTAATTCTTAGGGGATTACATGATAATGGAACTATTTATGGYATTAATTCTTAGGGTATTATAATGAAATTAAAGGGAGTCGATTTTATACATGTGTGTAGATATATATATATGAACTTTGGATAGATAATATCTAAACCCCACACTTTGCTCTTAGTTACCTTAAGACGTTTATGGATCTAGGCAAATGCTGAACGTGTAAGAACACTTCCATTTTAAAAATCTTTTTGTTTGGTTAATATCTGGGGGAGAAGAGTGAGAGAYAGGCAAGGTTCCCTTTGCCTTTACTTTTCCACATGCAATTTCCAGCTGTACAGAAATTTCTTCCTGGGGTTACAATGTGATACACAACTCTTCTGGCAACAGTGCCAGGGATGAAGTGGTGCCACTTCAGCTGCTCARATGTTCAGTCATGCCCTGAACACAGCACTGCTATGTGTTCCAGTTTTTTGGTGGGGAAGGGAGTTTTCATAATTTGGTTGGCTGCAGGAAAGAGAATCTTCAAAAATCAATTACTATGCCAGTGGCAGCTSTACTGTGCCCCATCACAAGAGAGTTGTAGAGCATTAATGGTACCATGATGCCCACTTTTCAGCTTCTCAGTCATGCTCKCTTCTGGATTTAAAATAAAGGGGTGATTCTTAATTGCATTGATGATCAGAAATTGAAGGTGTTAAGATTGATACCAGCTTTTATATCTGTTGACTCATTTTATTTAAAATTTCTAATATTAATAGAGGAGTCAAAATGAGGCTTCAATTATGAGCCTTCAGAAGTTCTGGTTAGGAGGGATAAATAGCCATATATCAGGCATATTTTAATTAGATTTCCTGTGAAATCATGAATGTGCTGATAGGCCTCTTAGTAATATTTCTACCACACATTTTCATCTTCTGCCCCTCTTAGATTACAACCTTAGTACAYATTTTTGCTCATGTTTGGAGCAGTCAGCACTGTGTAGCTGTACAAYACTCTGACAAAACCTGTTCCTTCACTCGTGTGTATTTCCATCCTAAATCAAACGTGAGAAAAGCAAGCWGAGTTTGACTCTAAATTGGAGAGCTTTCCCCAAAGAAGATATGTATTACRGTCACAGGAACCTCACCTCCAGATCTGTGGAGCTGCATATTTATGATTTTCCAGTGCTTGAATAGATTTTAAAATAAGCCAGTCTGTAAATACAAGGGAAAATCTAACTGCTGCATTATGAAGTTGTGCAATGCAGCACTCCAGATTTGTTTTCTTCATAAATCTATAGAACTGTGGGAAATATGTAAGTAAGTAGCTGCCTAATTTATTTCTTGTACTTCTTTTCAAACAAGTCATACCCAAAAGGAAAATTTTAGTAATATGTCTAGAGTATAATGAATTTTATTATATTTTTGAGGGTCTCATTTGACATTTCAGGATATAGGATCAAGGATTATGGTCCATGTATCAGAGACATATTCTGAACTTAAGCACAACTGGACTGAGTTGTAGATATGCACACACACACACATATATATAACATGCATATCTATATTTTATATATATACACGTATCAATCACATACTTCCCTGGGGACAACAGTCTATAGCTCTGCTTGCATTCGCACAGAAATTGCATTTTCCTGTCCCAGGGGCCTGTTGTGAGGGACCTCAAAKACTGAAATATCTCACATATTGTTGTAATTGGAAATCATATTAAATGTGCAGCAGGCAGATATCCAAAATGTTAAAATGAAGTTGGAACTCGGAAGTAATTTCTAATTTGCCATTATCATCATCTAGTAAATGATTAAAATAAGGAGAACATTGCAATTCTTTTTTCCTGGTCTCAAGTAATAACTGGGTGTATTTTTGCCCTGGGAGACAGCTCACAGCTAATAACATAATTTTCATTTCAGATATTGACCAAAGCAAAATTTTCCCAAGTTATTACTACTACAGAGATTATACTGTATTATGAAGAACATAGCAAGGATGTTTAAAATTCAGATTCTCATAAACTATGGTTCAGCATAACTCTACCAAAGTAGCTAGAACTAGACCAAACTGGAATTCCTGACAATCTGTTACAGTGTTCCTACCCACAGTTTCATAGTTACTGAAACCTTAGTTCACCTTTACAAAATACATAATTTTATTTCTTATTTTCTGCTTGATTAATCACAGGTGAGTGACAAACTGCGTAGAATTAATGTAAAACCAGATCTGAATAGCTGCAGCATCAAGCAATGAACATGAAAACTCTTTTTCCCYAGAAAAACATTGAACAACCAAAACAGGAGTGGTCAAAGAAACATATACTAGCTTAAAAACCCCCACCATTTTCTGATAAAAAGAGGTAGCTATGATAAAACTACATAACAGCATAATCAATTCTCCACTGATTTGTAAAATATAAGATAGAAGTTGCTTTAATATTTATAGTTGTCCAGTAGACCAGTGCAGAATTTTTTTCCATTTTGTAGTTTCCTTCAGTTTTGCCCTGATAYGAATGCTAAATAGTTCAAGTTAATGATTCCCACTCTTGCCACTGGAATGATGCCAGTCCAATACCTTTCATAGTTTCAGGTGCATTTGTTAATCTGCTCCTTTCATTTTCCTACCTCATTTTTCTTACGTACGTTCTTTTGTATTACAAATGAAAAAACAACTATCTATTATCATTGTCAGTATCTATTTCCAGTGTCTGCAGAGAGTAGGAGCCTTCACCCCCTGATATTTTTTTTCCCGAGTGCATTTACTGTTAATATTCCATTTCAGTCTTTCCATTCCTTTGCTCACATTTTGCCACACTTCACTGCCTCCTTCCCAATGTTGCTGCATTCTTGTTGCAGSCTCTGAGATTTCCCCCCAGTGCTGTGCTAGCTGGGTGCTGGCTGCTGTGTAGCAATCACACCCCAACAGCCTTGTAGGGCTGTGTCAGATCAGAGTCATAGCAGATACACCACACTCCTCTCATATGGTTACCTGTGAGGTGCAGGAGCTGAGGCACAGAGTTATATTAAGAAAAACGCCTAAGGACTTGTAGAGGAAATATAGGGAGCTGAAGAAAACCAATGTTTCAAATAAAAGAGAAGGGTCTCTTCCATTTAACAAGGTAGTGGAAAAAAGAAACTGTGTTAGTGATATTGCAAGCCCCTGAAAAACGAGTGATTCAGACTTAGAAGCAACCAACAATTACTTCTCATGTGTACCTTGGTGAAAGCAGGACTTCAGTCTTTCCCTCTTCAGGCTGTGGTCCTGTGGCTGTCACCAGCTTGGCAGAGGGTGGAAATATAATCAGGCAGTGCAGGGAAATGAGGCAGATGTGYTTTGGGGTCCATGAGAACTGGTGCATTGGGACTGAAGAGTACTGAGAACTTCCTGTGATGTGCTCAGCCAGGCCCGATGCTGTGTGTCCTCTTGGGCTGCACAGGGAGCATGGCTTAGCTCAAAGGGGAGAGGAGGAAAAGAAAATAATAGCCCAGGTAGAAACACTCCATCTGTTTGCCCAGACTGGGAGCCTGGAGATCAAAAAGGCTGCACACATTTCAAGTAGATTTCTCTGAAACAGGGAAAGAACTGCTTTATGGCTTACAGTAATAGGCTGCTTTTCATGGATTCTAATGTTTAACACAAAATGGAGGAGGGAAAGGAAAAAAAAAAAAAAGGAAAAAATCTTTATTTGACCAACCCCTAMTTCTTTTCCAATGCACTTAAAATTTTAAGTGGAAAGAGATATCCYTGGCTAGCCTTCCATAGCCTGAACATGGAAATAAATATAACTTYCCTATAATGATTTGCTCCAGCACATCCTTAAACAACTGATTGCTCTGTTTTGTTTGGTAATAAGTAGATATAAATATTAAAAATGAATCAGAGACAAAATAAAATCTGCATGTGATTGCATAGCAAGAGGGAAGAGAAAAGCATGTTGATTGAACAATATGGAATAAAAAGAGAATAGATATTTCCATATCTATTTCCAATAATTTTCTTATTTGTAGTCATATGGAGAAATCTTTCAAATACAGAAAATGCCCTTTCTTTTAGATTTTGTTCCAAAGCTTGTCATTACATAACAGTTTTCCAAATATCAAGTAAAAATAAGATTACTTCATGGTATCCACTAAGAATTYTGCACAATAAAATGACAGTAGATTGCCATCCCCTTACATAAATATATAAACTATGCCAAGAAAAAGGAGTGTTGGTAAACATAGTAGTTAATGTGCCATCTATTGTTCTGATATTCACTGAGCATCCCACAGAAATCAGGTGCATTTCTATACAACCATCACCATTTCTTTTTCCATTCAGCTCTACCAGAACTAACTGGAACCTTARGGCAGGAGTTGATTATGCAGTTTTGTTGGAGAATTGGTTTGTATCCAAACATAAAATGATAGGAGGGGATTTAACGTTGCTGAGTCAAATTTCAGCAAAGCAAACAGACCCATGGGGTCAAAGGAATTAAAGGTCTTGTATCACTGCAACAAAACTATATTGCTAAACAGGTTTTGGATAGGGTTTGAAGTTTCAAATGCTTGTGTATTCCTGTGGCAATATGGACCATACAAAATCTTTTAAACCCTTTGTTAAAGATAAAAAAATATAAGGGAAAAAAGAAAAATAGAAGTATTTAGAATGCAGATGTGAAAAACCAGGTTTGCTTTCTTGATAAAATTTAAAGAGTTTAATTAAAAGACAGAGACAGAAATAAAGCAAAGTTTTACAGCCAGGTGCTTGGCATTCACCCAGGGGCACCCCTAATAACTCAGAAACACTTCTTTAAATGCATCAGATTGTTGCATATTCATAGACCCCCATGCATTAGTGAAAAATTCCTTTTAGATGTTCTTTTTGCTTGGTTTTAAACCCCCCCTCCCCCCGACCCACCCCCATTCCATCCTGAAGGTTTATTTCTCCTTGTGGCTCCATCTTGCCATCTCCCTCATAACTGAGGGTCCATAAATTCCTCCCCTGGGGCTCTGGTGTCCATCACCACCATCTTCATCCAGATAGGATAATCCAAGAATGTGAGAAATTTCCTGATTATCCTTACCTTTCTYTGAGTTAACTACATGAACAAAAACATTAATACCATGCTATAGCCCAAAAATATATTTGTTTCACACTATTTCTAAGTTTTGTTAATAATAGAAATAATTTTTTAAAAACTATATTCACACAGCAAAGTTTTCCAATATTATATAGATAGCATTCATTTTAATATTTGTGAAAAGCCAATAATATAATATATACTTATAACACAGAAAAGTCAGGCTTTAATTTTAAAACTCCAATTTGCATTCAGTTTAAAGTCTATGYGAGATAAACACCATTGTTTAACAGGCTTAGATGTAGTAAGAAAGACAAAGTATTGGGTTTTCTATTTCAGAAAAGAGAGTTATTCAGTTCACTGAGATGGGCTGGAAATTCTACTGAAGATGTTGAGAGAGCCCAGTCCTTCCCTGGAGAGGCAGGGCCATATGGGAGAGCGACAAAGACAGCTCAAGAGCTGCATGGGAAGGGAATTCAGCCTCTTTCTCTAGTGTTGACACTGAATAGCAAATTAATTGCTAGAAAACTTCAGGACAGCATATTGTCTGTTGGTCACACGGAAACATGGAAATTGCAGCAATGCCCCGCTGTCTCTAACACAGCTTCTTGGATGTTTATTAACAGCACCACAGCAGCCCTCAAAAGGACAGCTTCAGTATCTCATGCAGATATTTCTCATACACAAATCAAAGGGAACACACGTGAATAAGGAAAGAACTGGGGAGGGAAGGAAAAGTGCAAACCAGGCTGCTGTGCTTCTGCTGCCTACCTRTCTTTCTGTAGTTTGGGTCAAATGAAGCATCTTTGCTGCTCAAGTTCTGGCTCACCAGGAAGTCAGAATAGCCCATCACATGATTTTGCAAAATAGCAAGGTTTACTCTACCATATAAATTTTGCCCCAGTGATGGAGACAAAAAATAGTTGGGTCTTGGAGTGTGTCCTCCACACACCCAACCCCCTCTGCCATGCAGTCTTTGAATATGATTTGTCCAAAGATAAGACCAGCAGGTGGGAATTGCAGGAGGAACTGTCTGGATGYTTGCATAATGAATGCATTCCAGAGATGGGTGAGTGGTGATGGTTGTGATTGAGATCTTGGTACACATGGGTCTGCAAAAGGGTACAAAATGCTCCTGGAGACTGGGCCAACTGGGCAGACTTATCTCCAGAGGCTGCAGGGCAGTTCCAGGAGGATCCCACTCCAGCAGGGGCAGCTGCAGGTACATCCAGCCCGAAGATGGGAACACTCGGTTTTGGACAGGTGAGTAACAGCTGGAGATAAAACCCTAAAGCAGCTCCATTGGGGCTTTCTGCAAACCTACACATTTCCAGCTGAACCTGTGTTACAGCCCTTCAGATCTGCTTCTGTTATACACTGCACTGGCAGTATTAGATAGTGTGTTAGCAATAAATCTCATCATCATCTCCCACATAATCAGTGTCATACTTCTTGCACCTAACTGAGAGTCTTCTCTTAACTACTCTGCAAGAATACTACTGAGTCTAGTCTCACTTTTTTTTAATCTTTGCTGGACATGACTTCAGCATAGTCCTTGGGGCTTTTCACTGGGTTTTCTTGAAGAAGCTGTCATTTTGTGTTTAATTTTCACGGATCTTTGCAAATTGTTTAATGTAACAGTCTGAGCTGTACCCTGGTCACCTTGAACTACTTAGAGCACAGACCTTGGCACTACAGGATCTAATTTTTCTTGTTTGCAAGGACATTCCTTATCTTCTCTAAGGAATAAAAGTCTGTATAATGGTCACTAAAGATATTGGAATGCTTTTTATAAGATTAAATGCATTAATACTGCTGTCCTGTCTAAACAATATGAAATTGTATCATTCAAGACTTTTTACTTGACACACATTCTCAAGGGGAACTAGTGTACAGCAACTCAGACATCTCTGACATATCTGACAGACTGTAGGGGAAAATGTGCTGTGGTTAAAAATTCTGGTGTCTTTTGTGACAAAACCTACATCTTGCAAGTTTGGTGTAAAGACTAAAAAGCTGRTAGAAGACAGCTTTTGTGTCAGTGACAGGTATATGAAAAGTTATGGTGCATCTTTAATGAAGATTACTTTGATTTCAAYGGAACACTTTCCTAAAAGGTCCCATTTGCTAAGGATGGACATGAACTGTAAGAGGTCTAATCAACAAAAAAAAAGCAGGGGTCTGCCTTCCATGGGTCCCAGCAACACAGRTGTTCAAATCAAGAGTACAGAGGACAGAGTTGTTCAAACGCACTGTGAAGAATTTCACAGACAGAGATACTGGATWCCAAACCTACTCTAGATGAGGAATAGGAACATAAGAAGGAATTGTGGAGTTAGGGCAGTCCAGCCAAGTAGATTGGAAGCAGAGAGTTTCATTTTGGGGAGTGAGCAAAGAGCTAATCAGATTGGGAGATCAGGAGCTGGAGTCCACTGTAACTTCCTGTAGGAGAAGATGAGGTCTGGAATGTAATGGGGAAAGAAAAAGGACAAGGATGGTGAGAGGCTGGAGGAGACACAGGAGGCTGAATTACCTTATATCTGGAATATACATCTAGCAATTTCTTGCCATCCCAGCCAGCAAGCAAATCCTCAGGTCATGTTTCTTACCAACGCTCATCAGCAACCCTCTTCTGGGAGTGCTTTCCTCAGAGGATGACAACCCGTGACTGGTAGTGGCACTCCATTAACTCAAGTAGCAGAAATCTGTGCTGATGCTGCAGTTGTTCATCTGCTGAGGAGAATGAGGAATCAGGATAAAATTCACCTCTTTCCAGCTTGTTTTCATTTTTCTTTTTTTATTTTTTTTTCTTTTTATGAAAACAAGTAAAGAATTTGTTAAAGRACATTACTGAGATTGCTAAATAAAGCAACTGAAATAAGAAAGAAGAATCAAATAAATTATGTTTATTCTRCTTAATTAATTTTTCCTAATGTGATATTAAGAGCTTATCTCCCCTGCTTATCCCATTTTGGTTTGATAAGTAATTAGCCCAAACTCATTTAGAGTGGAGAATATGCTAATACCACATAAATATTTCTTCCAGTATGTGTTTTTTCATGTATTTGCTATACAGGCTTATTTTGCCYTCTCTGTTAGTACAGTGGAACTGTATGTAAAAACAAGAATGCAACTATGCAGTCATCCTGATTTATCTGTTTTGGACATTGTGCCTGCTGCCCTTGCATTTAGTCTCAGTTGTTTCTAGGCTGTGCAGTCTGGTCACAGACTCTTTCCACCTCTGCGTGAGATCTAGAATATTTTGGAAGTGACTGATGGAACAATAATGCCATGGAAATTTCCTCAAATATCTCCAAAATATAAAGGACCCTTTGCTCACTCAGAGGAGTAGCTTATTGTTGCCTAAGAGGAAAATGGAAAACTAATAATATTTTTCAAAGGAAAATAGGGGCCCATATTTGTGTCTTGGCTTGCATTTCCTCTCTCTTTGAAACAAGCCTCAATATTCCAGCTTACGTAAGCYATGGCTGAACCTGCCAGATCARCCTAGAGAMAAAAAGGTCTCCTATCAAAACTTAYTGTTCTCAGTGGCAAAATTAATCCAGTATTAATCCAAGAAAACTACTGAAATTGTTGAAGAGTCTTAGCTGACCCCAGTGCTTGTGGCTCCACCCAACCAATACCCTTCACAAGGGCAGAGCTGCAGCTGGAACCCAAAGGAGAAATCAKTTATTAGTGGATTACAACAAAAGGTGGACATTGCTCAGTTGTTCTCTGTGGCACAGGGGCTCTCAGTGTGGAGCTGGCCCTCATGGCCATAGGACCAGAGCACAGCAGGAGGCAAGGCAGGGCAGGGCAGGCAAGAATGCCACTTGCTTAATTTTGTCACCAGTTAGTGCTGGGAGCTTATYTCCACCTCTTGTCACTGCCTGGCCTGTTAGGGAATTAACCCAGCCTCATTTACATCAGAGAATATTCTAATACAGTCTAAGTGTATTAGGCATTCTAATATGCCTTTCAGTCTATAATTGAATGCTCTAATTATATAACAAATTTGAATGTCACAATGTAGATTTGCTTCATCACAGCCKTGTTCTGGGACCCATGACCTTCATCTTGATGCTCCCACTGCATAAAGGCAGGTTACTAAAGCACATGGTCTCATCTGAGGAACAACATGTYGTATGATTACATGAAATGTGTCCTTATTTTACTGGTGAGACCAACTGTGGTTTTTATCCACTTGCTGCTGTCAGCCTTGCAAGTAGCCAGTGGTCACTTGCAAGGGGCAATGATATTTCAGCCAAGGTTTTGATTCCAGAAAAGAAGCCTGTTCTTTGATGCACCCCTACCCAGAAAAGAGTGCAAAACACGCATGAAACTTCTCTTCAGCAGATACTTAAAAAGAAGGCACACATTTAAGAGTCCCTCCTAAATAAAGCTCTTTACTTCAACCACTATACACATAYAAATACATATGGCTCTTGATGGACAGACTCCCAACATTTTATATACACACACACTCACACATACATAGACACACATATCTGTACTTAGTTATTTAACCTGGAGAAYAAGAACAACCTCATTTTGGAAATTAGGTTAAGCCTCTGAAAAAGGTGAAAGTAATGAAAAAACTCTCATTATGAAAACGTGTAAGAAACACTGATGGTCCTTTATGGAGGCAGGTATCTAAAATAACAGCAGTCTGTACTCAAAACACAGACACAGGCTGCTGCTCAGGACACAAGAATATATATAGCATAAGAAGGTGGAAAAATTTCACAAGCTACCATTGAGGAATCTGGGCTATGTGTGGGCTTGATATTATGAGAAATGTAGAAGAAAGCTGAGAACAGACTGTAGAGATTTACTTTTCTAAAGAAGCATAGATTTAGTGCTTTTGCATTAAAACTTGGCTAAGAAAATGACTCAGAATTYTAGAGGAAACAATATATCCTGAATGTATTCAATGTGCCCCCTTATGTCAATGAGGAATCACCTCAAAAAGTACACTCAGATCYAAGTTCAAAATTAATGAGCAAAAACAACTTGGTAGATAATGCAAATAAAAAAACRACTACTTATTTTATAGATATTACTAACCTGGCAGATAAACACCAGATTGCACACCAAATATTTATGGTTAAACAGCAGAACTGTCTCTAATAAAATACAGTTTGATTAAAGATCTTTCATTCAGTCTAGGTAGTGAAAAGAAGCCATCATTGCTAAATGATACCAGTAGACTCCAGATACCTTTGAAGATWTATGAAAGGCAAAGCCCCTTTAATCAGGGATCAAGTAATTCCCACAGGCATGACTACCTGAGTTCCACACCTACCAACACTTCTTGAAGAGGACTTTCTTCCCACTCCACCATGGCTGCAGCAATTGCACAGGGATGCCTCAGCAAGAGGTTTTCTCTGGCTCCTTGAAGTATTTGGTACAGTGCTTTCTCCTGGACAGCAGCTACTCTGCATCTCTGGAACAAGAGCATTATTTTCCTCCCCTTCGGTAGGGTTCACAACTATTACCTCCAGGGGCAAGCTACCTAATGCAGGTTTTACTTTGCAGAGCAAACAAATCACTTCTGGAGAAAATATTGGATCCTCTTTCAGCCCTTATGTTATTCTTGCTGTGGAAGGTAGCATCTTCCATTTCTTACTGTCCTTCCTTGTTGTTTCTAGCACACACAGTTGGGATTGATCACCATCATTCCCTTCAGGTGGGTCTTCTTCACACACACTGGATCATCTCTGGGGGAATTCTTGGGGGTTGCCATTCACASAATGCACAATTATATCCCATGCTCCCTGCTGACTGTGGTGGAAAGTTCAACCCTATGCTGAGACAGTTTTTCATAGGCACTTTCTTTTCCTCAAGGCATCTAGTTTATGTAGAATCTTTGATGTCTCTGTTTTCCAGGATCTATTTTAGCATTGTAATTACATGTAAACAGTGATTCTAAAAAATGGGGTTTTTTTMATCTTTTAATTGAATATCTTGAATTTCCATATGCTGAAATGAATAGGAGTGGTGGAAGACTCTTATTTTTACTGTCAGTTCTTTCCTAATTAGTCAGAAGTGGGATGTGGACAGGACTGTCAAGATCTGCTTTCCCAGAATTTGTGTTTCCTAGCATGACTTTGATGCTCGGTATTAAGCTTTTGGGGATGTTTGCTTTGATAACTGATTTYGAATTCTGTCTGGCTTACTTCTTTTGCTAGGTTATGTATCTTCACAGGTTTTTTCAGGTCTGTGGCTCAGTAACGCAGTGCTACTAGCACAATTTACACTTCCAAGATGTGTGCAACCCACCACACAGAATGCTGCTGCTCATGCTGCCTACACAGTAGCTGTGTATGATAATGCTAAACAGCCCCAGAAAGCAAGTGAAGCCTTGTTTCACACCAGTGTTCAAAGTGAASCAGCCTCTTACTTAGATGGACTCCCAGATGCAGCCATACACCCCTCTCCACAAGGCTGTGAGGATGGAGTAAGAGCTGAGTGCTGAAGTTCCACAAGGCATTCCTGAGGCCCATATCAAGCAACCTGAAAAAATAATCAATGAAGATGGTGATGAGCAAAGTATGTCATTGCATGTGTTCTTTCAGGATGCTCTTTTGCATGAACATCTGCTTTTCTGAGCCTGAGTCCCAAGGCTGCTGTCCTCCAATTCTGTGTCATCTTGCATGGTATTCCACTGCAAATGACCTTCCCTACAGCACAGAGCAGACAGACACTTTCTCAGTCTCACATTTTAATATTTTAACAACTCCATGTTTCCTCTTGTAAAAATCTGGCATTTTTTTCACAAGTTTTTTCCAAAAACTTTTTAAATTTTACTCATGCAGTGATATCATGGCCTCAGCATTTCTACTACAACCAAAATGTCTTTCATTGTGTTTTTGCTGCTACCTACTGGACTGCAGCTTGCCTTTTTGATGTCATCACCACACCAACAGCAACGTCTTTTTAAAGAGATTTACATCATCTCATATTACAGAATCTCATGTCAAAATAGGGCTGACTTTCTGCTGCTAACTTCTTTAAAATGCTTTGCTGATCAGTATTATCTCTGTTGTACATRTTTCCCTATCTTTGCTTTTGATCAGCCCATTTCCTTTTTTAACTACCCACACAGGATTTTTGTAACTTGGTAAACAAGACCTGTGGTTTCCTACCAGGGCAGGAGTTTCAATTTCAARTGTTAGGTATTTGATACACCTCTGTTCATCTTCCCTTTGCATCTTTACAAAGGACATTATTTGTCGCTGATTTGTTTATTCTGATGTTCCTTCTTGTAATTCCATACTTTTCATTGTCTCAGAACTATAGAAATTTTATTTCTGAGTTTTTATTTTATTATGATGCACCCTTTTTGGGCTTACCCAATTTGTTCGGCCCATCCTTCCCAGACTTTTCTGCTTGGCATTACAAAGACCATCACTAACACCACTGTTATACAGAACATCTGACCCTGCAGGGTGTCTGTGTCAGTATCTATTTCTGAGTCTTTTTGCCATCTGGCTAGACCCACATGTTTAAGCCAGCAAGGTGCTTAAAATTACWTCAGAAAACAAGTCCAGATCAGTCTGTCTGCCACCATTGTGGTGGATCTTTCACACTCACACTATTTTARCACAAGGCCTAGGTAGGCTATGTGATCCCAAGTCTGCTTGACTGAAAAAAAAAAGGTTGCTAACCTCTAAGTGACAATACAAGCACTTTAGCCAAGCAAGATGTATTTTTTAAAATGCTGAAACAAGAGCAGAAGTTAAATTGTTGAGTTGGCAGCAGTCGCTTGAGGACTCATGGAAAAATTAACAACTGAAATAACTCTAAAACTCTGAGGGAAAAAAAAATCAAAATAGMATATAACAACTCAGCAAAACTGAGGATCATCCTATTGCAAGGAGCTGTGTAGTCTGGCACTTCCCCATGTGATTACCATCTGCCTGACCAGCAGAAATCCACTCGTTATCTTTTTCAGAGGTGGTGAGGGTATTAATGCTTAGGCTAATTACACATTACTCACAGCCATTTATTGTGTGCACAATCCAACAAATAGCATAATTGCTTCATACTCATAAATTGTGTTTGTGATCCTGCTTTTGAGCCTCCATGCAGGGGAAAAGATGCACATATATAAATAAACAAAATTGCTGAGAGGGTTATACACCATTGCTCTGTTTCTTGATTGCTATATTCATCTTTGTTATTAAAGTGRTCCATTAAAATAAATAGGCTGAGTTTTGGTATTTCTTCATTCCTACTAAGAAGGCCATTTTGGAAATGCATTCTTGTGTTCTTCTCTGCATTCTCCTGTCATAACCAACATTGTGCAACCTCTGTTTTGGCATGTGGGGTGCCATGCATTGCTCAGATCACCTGTTTGGTTGGCTCACTTCCTTCTTCTCCATCCTAGTTGGCAGATGACAGTCTGCCTTCCTGGGGTGACTCAGCCTGCAAGCTGGCTGGCTTACCTGTCACTGCCCTGTCATCTGCACGTGGATGTGTGTCAGGGCAGGATGTGGGTGGAGATGGGAGCACAGCCCAATTACAGAATGAATAATGCAATGGGAATGCATGAAACTAATATTGGTAGAGTGMAAACTCTGGCTTTTTTCCTAAAATCTTAAACTCTGTTTACCTCTTAAGATAACTTCCAGCAGAGAAAAGAATTGGGCTGGTCTTGCAGTCTAGGAATTTGGTGTTCACAGGCACATAATAGAGTCAGGTAATTCTCTGTGTCATCCACTAGCCACCAAAGCTGGAAAAAAGACMAAAAAAATAGCTAGGAACAAGTGTAAATAAAAGTTATTTTTTGAAGTTGAAATAAGCTATTGTTTTACTTCAGCTCAACAAGATTTTAAAAAATATATATATTAAACAGTGGTGGGAGTATCAAGGTTTGGGAGAAAATGGAGGGATGAGGAAAAACTGGCAATTTGGCTTATAGAAGCCCCATGCTGTCCTGTAGCTGACAGATCAGCTGTAATCCTACAGACTCATCAAGGAGACAGTCTTCATGACTTTGGGGAAGGAAGGAAGGAAGGAAGGAAGGGAGGAAGGAAGGGTGAGTCTGCTGTCCTGTACATTTTTGCTGTGTGAGCAGCCCTCAGTGACTGGCCAACACCTGATGATCTGCCCAGCAACACGACCCCGGCAGCCTGCCAGCACTTGGTGATTTAGCCCAGCAGCAGCATTGAGAACTTTCTTTCTCCATTGGTGAATGGATCAGCACAGATGTGTGACCTCACCAGGCTCAACACAGTCAACAAAATACTTCTGTGCACACACAGYTGTCTATCAAGCCATGCAAACATGCAGTGCTCTGCCACCTCAAAGCAACAGAGTTAATTTTAACACAACCTGATGTTTCCTGGAAGTCAAGGGAAATCAAGTTCCAATTGAAATTTGGGCATAAGTGTAAATGTCTGCCAAACCCTGGCCTGTACACATGACCTGATGCTTGGTTTCTGTTTTCTGGTTAACAAATGTTTAAAAAATGCTTCAGTTGTGAAACTACCCAAACTCTCTTGCAACATGAATAGGACCTTTGTTTCCTCAGATGGAATGAAATGTATGGCAAAGAAAATGCATGATTTGTGAATAGATGACTACATATAGCTTTCAGGGTTAAAAAATATGGCTTTTCCATGCTCACAATTAACCTTACCCTCCTCAATTCTCATCAYTAAGTGTTGTTGCAAATGAGCAGCTTCCTAGAGAAGAAAGAGACCCAAGTTACTSTTGGAGCTGAGGGAATGGGGATTGCAGCTCACCTCCAGCTGGAGAGCTGCATGGACACCAAGCAGGTAACACTGATCCACTGATCACAAAGCCCACAGCTACTCCAGACAACCTGCCCTTTTTCCTACAAAACTTGCTGGAACTGGAGAAGGAGCTTGGACAACTAGGAGGATGATGTAGACACAAATCATGAACCCAAGGAAACCACGGTCCCATGGTTCCAATACTCCACTACAAATACATCTGTTAACTAACAGTGGTGTCACCTGCTGGGAGCATATCAAACCAATATTTAAGAAAGTAATAATTCAATCACTCACCAAGCTTGTGAATCCTTTTGATATCATATGTGGGGGTTTCAACCACACTTTGGAGGAAGTAATTATTGATAGGTGGATAAATGGGAGAAGAAATTAAAATGCACTGATGACTTGAAAAGACTAGATCATGCTACAAATCATTTTCTTCAATAAAAATAGAGACAAACATGCTTTCAGGATACTGGAATAAAATAACATTTGGTGTAAACCAAGTCCTAATCACAGTGGTAAATGATGCTTGTATAATTATGTCACATTCAACATGGTGTACCTTCAATGCACACTATGGTGATAGGTAATGTCATTTTGGAATGCATAACATAGATAATCAGCAAAAAACAGATCAGTAAAGTAGGGCTGACCATTATCCATCTTCCTGCTTATAATCCCAAGTCTTTCAAACACACTGATTTTGTATAAGCTTTACAGTTACCTTTCTTAGCTAAATTGTGATTGAAGTGTGTGATGCCTCAAAGGTACATGTGATGGGACTCCATAAGCCTGTAAAAAATTTGAGCCCAGTTAAGTTGAGGACTATGCAGAGAGAACACCTGAGAAGTTAGGATATGACCCCAGGAAATTAGTGAAGGATATGAAAAAGAAGAGAAGAATGTTCTTTTTAAAGTAACTGGAAACAACAAGAAAAATCTTCTTCAATTCAAACACAAGAAAAATGGGATGATGTAGGCCTGAGAGGATCCTCTGCAGCAAGGATAGCACATCCAACTCAAGTGCTCCAGTATATTGTCACCAGTGCCCTAGTTATTAGCATGGGAGCTCAAAGTGAATTGTCACTAAACCAAACCAAACCTACACTCASCTGCTGTCTTCTGTGTAAGGGGGAGGGGGTGTTACATCCTTTGGTAAGAACAACATGACTTGTGGTTTGCACAGCATACCCCAAATTCAGACAGATGGAATAAAAACTGAAAACAAAGCCCTTTCAGCCCAAAGAAATTCAGTGTAGGAAGATAATTTTACCCATTTTTCTGGGCAGTTGTCCCCAGACTTCCTCCTCCTACATCCTTTATGAAACCTCCAAAATCCTAGAAACTGCGACACAGATTCAGTGCATTGTATTCCTTCTTCTGAACAATGCTCTCCCATCTGGTTTCCTGATTTTGTAGGTGATAACTTAATGACTGCCACTGGTACTTCCTGGGATTACATGGTTGGGTTTTTCCACAATGCTTCTATCAACTCATGCCCTTCTTCTGAGAAAAAAAGTTCTAGATTTAGGTTAAACCATCAATACAAATGAACAGTTACCCCCAGCATGGCTKTGTGGGTTGAATAGGCTGAATTGAGATGTATTTTCTTCATAAAAGTGTATCACTGCAGTAAGAGAAGCCCACTGATCTCTTTAGGAAGAATTAATTAGACAGAAAAGAGATACTGAAAGAGCCTGAGCTAAATGATGAAAATAGWAAAAAAAGACACAGCGGTGGCTTGGGAAGGGAGGTAGCTAAAAGACAAGAAAGTTACAATGAGTTAACCAAGGGGAGAAAGAATACAATGCATTATTTCATACAACATCATTGACAAAGTATGTCAATGTTAGCAGATTCCTTGCTGGATCTGTGGCAACCCTGCAGCTCCATCCTTCCAGCCCATGGCGAGGGAGCTGCAGCTGGCTTTGTTTCCCTCACCAGCTGAGGAGCAGCAGCATCGTGGGGCCCTTGTTAAAGTCCTAGAGTGRTTTAAGCAGCTTAAGCTGCTTTATAAGCTTACAGTATCTAAGTCTTCAAAGCTGCTTAAAGCTATTTAAGCCGCTTAAGACACTTTAGCCTGTTGGCGTGTGCAGTGGGGCTGTACCAACACCCTGGCTTGCCAAGCCAAGAGCCCACCTTCATATTTACAGGTCCCAGCAATGAAATCACCTCACCAGGGCTGCCCTGAGCCAGCTCAGCTCAGTTTAGTTCTCTTCTTTTAGACTAGAAGAGCTTGGTTTGGAGGAGACTTTTAAGGTCATCTACCCCATTGTCTMACTGTCCCTCCCTGTGTTTTGGGATTAAGGCTGCCCTTGACACCTGACATATTTGTCCCAGGGTCTTTGAAATTCTGCAAGTTTTTTACTGCTGCTGATCCAGTGGTGGGGTGTCTAATGATATACCTGATGCAAGCCAGATGTATTAGGTTGGTATTTATCCATTTGCACAGGAAATTCACAAATTCCAGTGGTTTTCTTATAAGAGAGAAAGTTCTGTGCAGTATGAAACCCTTATTCTGGTGTCCAAATATCATGTATAGATGTAAAAGATCAAAAGAACTGGTGGATATTCACTGAAATATAGCCTATAAACACCAAAACTAAATCTTTAAAAATTTCTGGAAGTCATAACCCTGATTCTATCTTTKAGGACCACCTTTTACTAGATTAAAATAAAAATGGTGACTTGAAAACATGTCCAGTTTACAGTCATATTTTGGTCAACACAACAGTCCTCTCTGATGAGCAAAGATTTCTCTAGAAAGGATTTTTGAGCCAGTTATTTCCATATTAAGTAGTTACTAGAATTTGTCAAAAGTTTTATATGGGTTTGAATTTCTAACAATGAGCATATTTCCTGAAAAAAACTTAGGTTTAAATAGTAAAAAAATGGAATAGAAAAATAAATGKGTTTGCTCAGTTTTCCTTTATGAGTGTGATTTTAAAGAGATTTATTTTGAGCTAACAAAAAAATATCATATTGCAGAATGCGTTTTTACTTGCACAGTAATTCTGGTTGGCATTTTCTTGTGTATATGAGGGCTCTGTGCTCCCCTAGCTAAGACAGATATATATAGAGAGATATATATGTGGTACACCATGCCTGCAACATTTTGGGTTTTGAATGTTGAAATGTTCAGTTGTAATTCAAGCCCTCAAAACTTTCCAACCTTTTCAAGACACAGTTTTTTTCTCATACCCATTCTTTTAATTTTCCAAGATAGAAAAATRTCCTAAAACTTTGAATGAAAAGAGTTACTAAAACAGAATTTCTCACAGGTTGAGAAGTCTGCACTTGTTAGTTTTACTGAGGTCTATATCTGTGCTCTTGTTTTGCAGACCCACTGGCATGAAAACAAGATTTTTGTCCTTTTCCATTGGCAAAGATTATTTGATCTGTGTTTATTCTGGATATGTTTGTTTAATTCCTCATTTGATCACTGTCATAAATGATTAGGTCATTGCTGCCCTGGGAAAAGAACTAGTTTAATAATTAACTTGTGCTTGCAAAGCTCTTCAACAGCTCAGAAAAATACACTAGCTTGCACATGAATCATAGAAATATAGATTTGGATGGAATCTCAAGGGGTTGTGTAGCTTGTTATTCCTCAATATTTTTCATCAAAGCTGTACCAAGCCTTCCTGAGGTAAAATAAAAACAAACCAAAAATCCCACAATGCAAAATCGAAGGAAAGATGTTAAAGAAGAAAATTCCAGAGAACAACCTGTACAATATTCCATAACAGCAACTGAATGTGCTCAGAACCACACATGGAATTTTCAAATGCTTTTTTAGTGAAAATATGTTATGGATTACCTTGTAATAATTTGTATGCTCTGCCACAGTTCCAGTGATCTCAGCCATCTGCTACAAAACATGCACCTGGGGCACCTCCTAGTTTCAAAGAAAAGTCCACAACTGTCTTGATAAGAGCAGATGGCAGYCCCTCTGATTTGTATCTAAAATCAATAATGACAGGTATTATACAACCTTCTTGGGTAATATAGTCCAGCAGTAATCTTTTCTTCTAGATAGAGTATGTTACTGTCATACTTCTTGTAGTGCAGCTGAAGAAGGTTTCCTTGACATTATATGTGTCATTAGTGGGCATGAAAAAACATAAAACTACCCTCTTTGTAACAGCCTTTTATGTACTTAAAGATTGTTGAACTTTTATAAGTTCATATAGGTTTGGGTTTTTTTGGTTTTTTTTTAATTGAAACAAAACTTCAACCTTGCTTTATGGATCCAATTTTCCARTCTTCATCCTTGTTGATCTCTGGATTGCTTCCACCTGATCTACATCTTTCTGAAATTATGGTGTCTCAGAGTAAAACACTATTTTAGCTGAGACCTCTTCAGTGCCAAGAAGAGCAYGCTAATTATCTCATCTTACATACACTGTCTTGAGCAGACAATTCAAGAAAATCTAGAACTACATTTATCTCTTTTCCTCAACAGCATCACACTGTTGGCTCATTCATGGCCCTCAGTAATCACTAGATCTTTATCTGCAGTGCCATTTTGTGGCTATGCTTTTGATTTCATCCTCCCAAATGKAGCCCTCTTTGATTGTCTTTGTTCAAATTTTTCATGTTGGATTTCACAACCTATGAGGATATTTTTGAATTCTAATTCTGTCCTTGAGCACATTCTGCAAATCTTTACATATTGTCACCTACCAAGCTTATAGGTATAAAATTGTTTCTAATTTTGTCTTCTAAATCTTTATTGAAACRTTAGCAGAAGCCTACCCATTAGGAGCTGTGCAAGACATCTCCATGTGCAGCTACCAACCTCCATGTATTAGGTTTGCTTTTGACAGTGCATTGAATTAGGAGTGATTTCAAATGGAACAGCTTACCCCAGTTCATTTATGAGCATGCAGGACGATGTCAAAAGCCTTATTAAGGTCAAGATACATCTTTGGTCTTACATACAGTCATTTGAACGGCTTTTCCTTATCTTTTGGACCAGTTGCCTTATTCAAGAAGGAAATTAGATTAGTTTGACAAATTCGTGTTGGATGCCTCTTATCACCTTCTTCTCATGGTGTGTATGAATTTACTTCTCAATAATTTGTCCCATTATCTTTCTCAGTATTGACGTTAGGCAGAGTACTCTGTAATTCCCTAGGTTCTTCCTTTCCAATTTTTAAAAGCAGGAATGGTTATAACCCTGCAAACGGCCAACAACTTCTTAATAGCGTCAAAATCTAAGCCTGCTGTGAATGCCAAATTTAAGAAACAAAAACCTTACTGAATTTTTCTTTTCCTTTTTTAAAACCTGGGTGCCATGATGGGAAGAATTAAAGAAGAGCAAGGCTTTAAACTGGGTGTGTGTTTGGTTTAAAATAATTTGCAAAATGTATATGTCAGATTTCTGCTAATTATCAAAAATTGTAAGTATGGGCCTGACTGTATTTCCTTCTTAGGCTACATAGTTGTTGTAGACCCTGGTGACTTATACACTCCTTGAGGAATTTTCAGAGTTAAGAGCTCAGTAGGTTTTAAGTGAATTTCAGCAAGCGCTGGAGACTTGCTTATGTCTGGCTTATTCAAACATTCTTTTACTTGTCTTCTTCCCTGCTCTGGCATATGCCATTCTGTTAAAAAAAATAGCATTATCATCACCTATCATTAATGTTTATGTGCATGTGGAGAAAGCAAAATTAATAAAACATTTCCCTCAACTCTGCATATCTGTTATTTGTGCCTCTGCCTTTCTCTTCCTCTAAGTTCTTGGTATTTATAGAATTTCTTTCTTCCATTTTATGCTCCAGGAAAGTTGTAACTCATTTTTTGACTGATTCTTTCTAGTTTTATCCCTAGATGTTTATGCCACTGCTTTATTACCCATCTCACTTATATGCTTTGAGATTGAGGATAACAGACCACCACTTTGTCATCAAGCAGGATCRTCTTTATAAAACACACTGGAGTATTTACATGTTTCTTCTGTGCACAAGTTTTAGGATCAATTACACAGCCAACCAGAAGGAGAGAGAAAGTAACCACAAAAAACCAAGAAAAGTAGAGCTGATGTTTCYAGCTCTCATCATTCATCCCACACACATTCACAGCCCAGTTTTTTGGGCTGTATGTCAAAGCACAGGTATTTATGGCTGGACTTATCCTTTGGTATGCACTTTCCCATGGGAGAAGAGCTGTTAATCAAGGTCAGGATTGCCTGCACAGGCTACTGCTTCTACAATATGCCCTTGATTTCACTCTTTGTAGGATTTCCTTTTTGTTATTCAAGTCACTGGAGAATTCCTGATGCAGATATACTGCCCTCTTACTACTTATCTGCCTTCCATATCAGGATGGTTTGCTGGTGCACTTACAGCATGGTTTCACTTACTCACAGGTTTATTTTCCTTATAATTTCTTCACATGGGACAGTTCCTCGCAGCACTCTGAATTGCTGTGATGTACAGTGGTCAGGWTTTTTATTAGTTTCATTTAAAACCAAAACCAAACCAGTGTGTTTCACCTGACAGTTTTCACATGAGAAAAATAATGCATTTAAAATAGATAATATGTGGCTCTAAGCAACTTAATTATATCCCATTTTAAAAAATTACTTTGCCAATGAAAAAAGGCATGTCAGGGTTTCRGCATGATGATTTATGATTCTGTCATAATGACAGATGTTCTTCATACATCTCTAACATTGTAATCTGGAATCAATGTGGGGTTTTTTTCATGTTTGCTGGTGAAAAGAAATGCACTATATAAATACATCATAATTTTACTTCAAGGCTTTGTTCTGCATTAGTTTGGGAAGCTGGTTTGGTTTTGAGATGAGTTTTACAGTAAAGTTTTACTGTAATAGTGATAGTGTACCACAAAAGCAGCACTGCAGTTTGGGCCCCCTTACTGAACACTTACCAGGCTGATATGCTCAATTCCAGGGAGCATCTGGCATGCTGCTGTGCTCCTCTGAGCCTTGACAGACCTCAGCCAGGGTATCCAGCTTCCTGGTTCATCCTTCAGAAATTCCCGATCTTAAGCACACGTTGTCTGCATTCAGAATTTATTCCCCATACCCCTTGGCTGCTGAGAGGCAGAATTTGAGCCTAGTGGGAGCAAGAATCTGTGAAGCATGAACAGAGAAAGGCATTAACTCACACAGGAGAAGTGACAAACTGTACCAAAAAGGAGCTCCTTTCTGCCACTCCCCACCTCACAAACTGCAGTTCGATAATCTTCCATCTACAGCACTTTCTTAGGTAGAATTKTTCTTGGATCCCATGTTTCTGCTTAGAGAACTGCTGAGAGAAGCTGAAGGGCCACAACTTTGGTT
>CADDXX010000189.1:1403113-1414097 GCA_902810485.1 Alauda arvensis | reverse complement strand
ACATCTTTTTGCCTGAAAGCCCCTTAATTTCAAATTTATAATAATTTGGAGGRAGGGGGTTTGCATTCTTTACTGCAAGGGGAGGGSTMYRGCTTTTCCCTAGCAGACACCTGTCTTTCAAACCAAGACACAGAGACACAGGAATATCTGCATGCATATTTTTTTTAAGTTTTGATATTGCAGTGAAATTCTGCCAGATATGACTTTATAGCTTATCTTCACTAGGAAAAAATGTGTGATCAGCTATAGAGTCACCCTTAAAAACATAGAAATACTGCATCAAAGAATATTTGTTAACAGTAAACTCTCTTGGCTGGTGCAATTTTTATGAGATTTTGATAAGATAGGCTAGGGGAAGAATCAAATAAAGAGAATAGTCCTGCACTGAGGAGAAAAAGGTGTTAACTCATCTTTCAGATCTCTAATTTCCACAAATGAGGAAACAAACAGGTGCAATCATCAACAGGMAAGCCAAACCCTACATTTAAGACTGCCTTCATGATTATTACCAACTGAGGATGACATTGCTACCTTCTGGGGTTTCCTGAAAGCTGCATCACRTATTAAACTAACCCAAATCTGTCCTGCTGGTTTTACTGCATGAGTAGTTGTAGGATGCATGGTCAGTAAAAGGAGATCTAAGATCTACTCTAGAAGATGTCTGAAGCCTCCACAAAGATGAAATTTAATTAACAAAGGGTGTAGTTTGGACAGAGTCCCAACAGAAACAAAATTAACTGTGTGTGCTAAGGGATGCTGAGATTCAGGCTAGTCTGGGAGCTAGAGAGGCACAAGAGTGGATCTCTACTGCTGCTGAAAACCCCTGACCCACATCTCAACCAGCTCCCCAGCTTCCAGATCACAGCTRGTGCACAGGACACAGGCACAGAGCAAGGAAGTCTGTTCCCAAGCCATGCTCATCTGGCCATGGTTTGAGATACCAACCATGAGCTAAACTTAGCAATACTAGYACATGAAAGAAAATTACTCACATGAAAGCTAAGAAAGGGCTAATTTTCAAGATGGTATGACCTATGCATGTCAGATCTGCAGATCTTCAGACACTGCAAAGGTGAGGGCTCAGACTATTCTTTAGGGYTTAGGAAATAAACAAAAGTTAAMCTTTAGACAAAGGACATGCAAATAATTCAYCATTATGGTGCAAATACAGAAATCAAGTTTCACAGATAATTACTATTTCCTTCCTCAGGGCTGCAGATCTTTTAATTAATTTGGTCTTAAAAAAAAAGCATATGACATTGCTGAAAGATTTATACTTACAAAATCAATACATTTGTAATCTACGACAAACTTATTTGGAGCTGAAATATTTACAACACAGCAGAAAAACAAAGTATGAATGCAGTTCTTTGTGTTATTRCAAAGCTGTCCTGTTAACAAAATGTTCTTTTTAGTTTTCTCCATTTTGCAGAAAGCTAGAAACAATAAGCAGTAATTATATTATTTCTTTCTAAACATATGTTTTTCARTAGAACCCTTAAGGAAAAAAAAATTCTTGATCATGGTCATGAAGAGACAAATTAATGCACTTATTAGCACAGTCATTCTGTTCACTTTAGTAATGTATTTCATAGCAATAGGGTAGTTTTGAAGCAAATACCCAGACTGTACCCACTTATCACATATTAACTGGTTTTTCAAAGTGATGTTGATGTACACACAGCAGATTCCTGTTGCATGAAACCAGAACTCTACAACATTCCAACACTCAGTGGAGTAATTGGTCCAAAATCCTCTGTGCACTTTCCATAACAAGAACCTCCAACATGTAGTTAAGGTACAGGAATTCCYCAAAGCTGTCAGAAGAGTGTCCTCAAAGCCTGAAGGAGGCTGCACAGTCAGGTGTCAGGGTCCGCAGAAGCCTGCAGAGTCCTGATAGGTTCTTTTAGGGGGTCTCAGAGCGCAAAAGACACAGCACAGGGACAAACCAGTTTAAATCATCAACAATGCACTTTATTTAGTGCCAACAACAGTATGCAATAGTGGGAGAGAAAAAAAAAAGGAAAAGAGAGAAAGAGAGAGAGAAAAGAGGAGAAAAGGGATCGATAGCTACCACGGAGAGCCGAATCCTCGAGGCGATGTGCCCATAGATGTGTCTTCCTCCCGTGGGGTGTGCACGAGATGGGTCCCAATATTCACAGTCTTTATAGATCTTCTCAAAGCGAGGGGCATTTGGCCAAGGTGGGGGCTGCCTGGCTGCACGGAGCTGCCATTGTTCTTTGTTCATTTGTGGCTCCAAAACCAGCTGCACCTGGCCATGGTCCATGGTGTGGGCAGTGCAGGGGTTAGGGTCATTCCGACCCACACAGCAGGAACTGAACAAACCAGAGCAAGCATCGGCTCAGTCCATTGTTCCCAGTCTCTGGTCCAGTGAGCACACCTGCMAGTTCTGGCAGGCTTTTCTACCCCCCTGGACAGGCCAGAACTTTGGAGTCTGGGGTCTCAGCCCCTGGGACCCATGGAGACAGTTGTGAGGTAAGTGAGGGATCTTGGACTGACTCTGACATCAGGTACTGCATATATCTTCCTATTTGCTGCCAACTGCCCTTCCTCAGTCCATTAAGCAGTGTCAATCCCTCCAGCTTTATTCTCAGTTATCCAAATTTTAGACCTGAAACCTTTTCTTTCTCATTTTTCCTGCCTTTTGCTGCTGAACCCATCTTTTTTGTATTATTTTTCATTTCCCCACACTTTAGTCTCCTCTACCACACTTGAAGCACCCTCTTACACCTGCCAAAACACTCAGGTAATTGCAGTCTGCAGCCCCAAAGAAATTACATTTCCAACAAACGTGTACCATGATGGAAAGAGGAGTTTTTCAAGGGGCTTGATAACCCAGTGGCACTCAGAGGTTGAGCAAAGCCTTATGTTATGTATGTAAATGTAGCTGCAGTAGGCTGGAAGTAGAAGAATAAGATAAGAATCTTATCAAGGTTTCTCTCTCAGAAGTCTTGGTGATCAAAGCCTTGAAGAGCTTCTCAGATGTCACCCACAGCACTTCTGAGGACAAAATCTCCATACTCTCTTGACCTGTGAGTACCTGCTCACCTCAAAGGAATCAGTGACCRAGGAGTAATGGCCAGAGGCTGCAAGACTAAAGGATGGGCAGTCATTTACTTGGACATGGCTCTGGGTCCTGAAATCTCATGTGGGGATGGTGAAAGTATGGAATCAACTTACAGAAGAGGACCTTGACGATGCTCTTCAGCATCCAAAAGTCCTGCACCCATGTCYGGTTATTCTGTCTATCTGCCACAGCATAGTCCCAATTGTTATATTTATTTTAAAATTTATATCCTGTATTCAGAAAACACTGCAGCATTTGAGTCTCAATAAAGTATTAYGGAAGGACAGTGGCATTTTTATGCTCTTCCAAACCAACATTATTCAACTGCTCAAAGAAGAAGCAGTCCTCTAAGTCCTCTAAGCAGAAAACATGGTCTTCAGAAAGCATTGCAAAAGCTCCCAGAAAAACAGTGTCACTACAATACTTGGTCAGACCCATGACTGGTCTGGTCCAATAGGTAATCTCAGAGGAGAGTCATGCCAAATGTCCATGTGCAAGTCTTGTGACTCAACTGTTAGTTCAATAATTGGGGGTGGCTGAATATACATTATTGGAATTTTGTCAGGCAGTGATGATGATTTAGCATTTCTCCATGACGTTGTTAGCTCTGACAAAATTAARAATGTTAACCATGTGTGCATTCCTTTTTAATTATGTGTTTAATCCACCAACAACTTACTGAAACAACAAAAACTGAGAAAATAGCTTAAATTTTTAAAAAATCTTCTGAACTCTAAGGATGCTAATCTAAGAAGATTACCCAKCATCTTCTTYAATAAKTTCTATGTTTGCTTGTTTTCTGGAKAAGTGTATATAAACACTCACTAGAAATGCTACAGCCTACTTCAGTCCTGCTCTAAGAGAATCCTCCAGTAAGACTTTGCCACAAATGCAAAGAAATCAGAAAGTTGTGTAACTGTGAGGCAATGTTGCAATTCTTTTCACCACCCTGGATTGATGAGAAATTGGGCATCTTTTATTTTCAAATAATCCTAAATATGGGATATAGGAAAAAGAGTTGTTGTAATTTTTAAAATATTAAATGGACCTCACTGCTTTTTCCCACCTTCATAATTTTTTTGTTTGTGAAGGACAGACTCATTGCATACTAGTGGAAATGCTTTGTTTTGAGAGAATCAGTTTAATTTTCCAGACTGGCTGCCTTTTGAGGTCTCTTCATTACCCCATAAATCACAGCCAGTCTCTGCACATCCTGTGCCCCTCATCCAAATGAATTTTCCTCAGCCTACAGCCCAGCACYTATAGCTCATTGGGGTATTCTGCATCTCCTCAGCAGCCTCTTCTGTATGCACTGCCCATATCTACATCAAGACGCTCYCTCTGTACCCTTTTCTTTCTCATCCTTTGTTGAAGCCTGCATTTATTTTCAAAGACTCCTCTACTCAGCCTTTTATGTGCAGTGCTTTAAATCCTTTTATTCCCCTGAGCATTCCCAGCTATCCATTCTTTCCCGGAGAGGGAGGTGGATTTTCCTTGAAGTCATTATTCAGGGAAAGAAGACTAGGCCCCATTATTTGATTGATTTCACAAGTCATTTAAATGAATGGTATGTAGGCACAACTAGCAACTGCTTGTTAAAATGGTTAATTTGATCATTTCTTTTCAGTGATAGCGGGAGAACAAAAAAATCACAAAACGAGTAGCTGAGCAAAATGGCAAGAATTATGTTTTGTCCTTTGAAATAATATTAAATGACAACACAAATCCTGTAGAAATACTTATGGGATATTACTATATCTACCAAGAGTTCATTATGCCTTACATTATTAGAATGAAAGGCAAAGAAATGAGTGAATATATTATGATGTTAAAGCTGCACCAATTTTTATTTAAGCAATCGCATTACTAGCAGTGCAGTGTGCCAGAAAAATGACTGGTTCAGTGACAAAAAACCTTTYCTATTACAAAGCCCCTCTTAAGATAATTAGCAACAGGACAGCAAATAAGATACAAAATATCTTTAAATGTAGGAAAAATGGSGAATTATTCTGATGATCTACATTTGCCTTAAGCACTTGCTTGTATGACAAAATCATTACAGTGATTTGTCTAACTTAGTGGTCTTCATGCAGAAAAGGCTGAACACTTAAAGTAGAGTAATAGGACAGGAAAGACAGTGACAAAACTCTTGAAACAAAATCTTGCCATGATCTGTCTCACTTAGGTAGTGTTTCAATCAATACCAGAAATTTTGTAATTATTGAGAGGAAAAAGAAAAAAGAAGAATTTTTTTTTTCCTTAAAAATAGAATTCTACCATCAACTTACTAAAACATAAGCAATTTCCTGATTACAGCTGAAAGACCTTGGGAAAAGGCTATATTGGCTTCCAGTGATCAGGCTAAGTTTCTGTTCCCAAATATTTGGGYGTGATTTCCRATGGCTTKATCAGGGGTTGCACCTGTAATCCAWGAATGGAGAGAAAAATATGGACATGGAAATAGAGACTCCAAAGTGAWGTGTGACAGTGTCTGCACACAAGCCTGTGACAGTCATTGAAAGTATGGTTGGAACCTGCACCACCARATTTTGCCAGGTGAGTGCACAGATGACAGGTGTCCTGTGTTTGAAGACCTCATTTAGGCATGAATGTGTTCCTTAACAATRGAGCCTTAGTCAAAGTGCTGGAATTTCCTGTGGGCTCAGCATTTGTTAACCTCTAGCCCTGATCCCTAGCTTGCCTCTTTGCTCAAATAGAGCAAATGAACTGCAGTAACTCACTGCTGCTCCCTGGCCAAAGACTTCTCCCCAGCACATCCCCAGATGCTTTATGGCCAGCAGTGCCAAACCCTGTGCCATCACCTTTGGCAGCTCCAGTCCTAGGGGTGCCACAGGGGCAGCTTCTGTGGAGACATCCCCAGCTGCCAAGAGGCCTCTAGCAGCCACGGGGAAAGGCACAACATTGCTCTAAGGACTCCATTAAAATGTTTTTGAGGCCTTATTGCTGTTGGCCATTGGACTAAATTGCCATAAAGCACTCCCTTTAGTAGCACAAGCATGGTTCCCATSAGGGATTGTTTCTCCTTGCTGGTTGATCCTTCAATTATATATTCTCTCTGGCAATGTCTTTACTATACCCTTAACAAGAACAGAGTCATATTTCATGCATCTCTTTCTAGCAGTGATTGGGAGGCACCTTGAAGCTGGTTGTCRTTTTTAAGCTTACCTATGCTGGCAAGCAGTTTGCCAACACTTCCCAAACCAGGCAGCAATGACCCTTTGTTCCATGTTAAGCCCTGAGTTCATCAGACCTGTGGAAGTGGGTCCATCTTTGTCAGAGGTGTGATCATTTCTTGATTGAAATTCCTTAGATCTTTCTGAAGTCAGCTGGGAATAGTGTCTGAAATGAAAGGTCACTCTTACTGAAGTCTRTGCAAAGCAGTGATTGCAGCAAAGTATCCTTTAGGATGTTTAGTGCCTTCCATACTCTGTCTCTCATATGCATGCAGAGATATGTTTGAATAACTTTTATTATTTATGCTCTAGACTTCATCAGYTTTCCATATTAAAATGTGGTGATTTCATATTCACTCTGTGGCAGTATATGCTGATCATTCTGAAAAATATTAATCATTTTTCTATGGTTTCTATTCTATACAGCCATTGTTCCATCATTTCTAKCTTTGCAGTGGATGAAAGCTTACCCACTGGTGTCATTGTAAGATGATAGTCTGCTACCAGGGCCTCACTAGCAGCATAAAGTATGTGTTTAAAGAACTAATTTAATAAAGAAATAGGAACTCAGTGGCAGGAAATAGAATTATAAACTTTGGAACACCAGGAGCATAATTAGTACTGTGACATGATGAAAGAAAGCAATAAAATAATTTTACTYCACTCTGTAATTCTTAAAGCACTGAAAATTAGCTTGTCAGCAGGGAAGGGTTTCTTTTCTTTCAATTTCATCTGTATGCTGCCTTAATGCTATTTTTTTTCAAACAACACAGAACACAGTGAATATCGTACAAATGAATTTTGAATTCACAAATGAATTTTCTTTTATCAGGCTGAGAATCTCACATTTAGGAGAGTTTTTAGTGTCTGGACAATCACTGGTTCTGTGATCCCAGGAAAAATCACAGGATGTGACCATTTGATCTGTCATCTCTGCCATGGAGGCTGAGAAGGGTGGGGGTAATAGCATCACTGTACCAGCCTTATCCAAAGCAGAGAGAGATCACATTGGTGGCAATTTGAGAAATTCAGAGTCACAAGAAGAACCAACGTGCCTGATATTTTAATTTTAGTAGAAAACAAAATAACCTGATCTATCTTATGGATGATGTAAAGGAACAGAACACTAGAACAATTAGAGTGAAAACATATTAGAAACAAAAGATCTAAGGACACCAAGTGCCATCTCTACTTTCTGCAGATGCCCCTGTCAAAACATCCCCTGCTATTACTTAGAAATAACTACTTGTTATTTCTACCCTATGTCAGAAAGCCATTATTCATGTGCTGATCAGAGAGATCATTGTGCCACCATTGTGGAAAGGTGACTGGGGACCCCGTAGACARAGGACTGGGGGTACAATTGAAGGAAACTGAGGAGTCATTTTCACATCCTAACAGAGGTGATATGAGTACAGAAATTAAAAGGTATAATACAGTGGTTGCTCCCTGGATGAAATGCAGCTGGCATGTTCAGAGACCTATTCCACAGGGATTCCCCACATACACACGATCTGCAACTGCAAGCACCTGCTGAGGGGATGGAATGGAGGTTGCAGCAGTGTGGAGAAACCACAGCCAGGCACTGCTGAGATCTTTGTGGGATGGGGAACTCTCTGGTGAAGTCAATCTCCTTGGATGAACTTGGTTCATGATATAATTGTAATATTAACACACACCTCCATCCCAAAGGTACAACCACCCCTCACTGGGCACGTGCTCTATATTTTTTGACTGTGTTTTTAAAAGCAAAGAGGGAGAATTTTACACCAATCAGTAACAAAGGTATATATGATTAGAGTCACTCAAGCTCTACCTAAATATAAAGAAATGGTATAAGCTGAGCATGAATGAATGTTAGCTATCAATACTGAACCTGATTAATATCCATTTTACTATTGGATATTTAATTCCTGTTGACTGTGTTCATAATATAGCTATGATACTAAACTGAAACATATTGGTGATATCCAATTCTGGATACAATCTGATTCTCTACTTTTCATTTACCTTTATCTTCAGCAGGAATTCAGATTTCTTTAGAAAGAGAACAGTCAGTCTGAATTTCCATACATAGTCAGTTTGCTGCTATTTCATTAAAACCTAATTTAGGCTGAACTAAACACTTCTCTGAACTAATTAATGTGACGTGGAAAACTTCAGAATACTAAATCACTGAYGGTCTCATTTTATATTAATAAATGTAAGCAGATGGATTGACATCTGAGAAAATAGCTTAAATTTTATACCACAGAGACATGAATCTTATGGATTMATGATTCTGTGGTATAAAAAACACAGYAGAGAAAAAAAGGCAAGACCTGACAGAGATCTAAGTTTAATGGAGCCAAGCTTGGTCAAGAAATGGTACTGAATTCTCTTATGAGAAAGAGGGACAGGAATTATCGGCCCAGAAGACAGGATTTGGTGATTGGGATTTCAGGCAATTTAGAAAGACATTTAGTCTGTTCCAGATGGTGAAGGCAGCATGGGAGAAGGAGCTCAGTGCCAACTGTGGCAAAACAAGCAGGGGAAACACAATATTTAAACAATTTTTACTGAATTCTATAAAAAAAAACCTCAATTCAAAAAGTGTAAGAGTTGCAAAGTTGTGTTTCCAAGGATAGGAAATGTCTGATTTAAAGTTTCCCAGACAAATTAAATTTGTGACTCTWATATGCTCTGTAAAATCTTTAATTACAGGATAACATGTACCTTTTTACATAGCACCTYTAGCCTTTCTGTGCCCATGGATGRCATACATTTAATGAGYAATGATTCATTAACCTCATTGCTAAGTGCATGGCCTCATGCCTCATTTACTACATCCTATTCAAACTCTGGCCTGAATACACAATTAGTAACATTCTCATAGGATCACACATTTTATTGCTATACTACTTAGTGCTTCACAAACATTAATTAATATCTCTAACCTCCTTCTAAGATCAGGTCATATTTCTTATTTGTATGCTTTAGAATACCATGATATGATAAAAAGACTGGTGTTTTTTTGTTTGGTTTTTTGGGGTTTTTCTGTTTGGTTGTTTTTTTTTTTTTTTGGAAAGCCCACATTCATCTGTGGTGGATTCCTATGTGGGTCTCTTCTAGAAGAAATGACTGATCACCATTTCCTTTTTCCATCCCTGTGTGAAGCTGGAGCCCCTTCCTCTTCAGGAAAGCCATGTGATTTGGCAAGCCAGTGAATCTCTACCTTTGATTGTTTGGGGGCAAGTCTATCCCACTAAGCAATCTGCAGTCTGAGCTCTGACCAGGCATTTCCTGGGCAGCAGGGTGAGAAAGTGAGCAACCACCTTTCCAAACCTATTGTTTGAAACAGAGAAGACAGCTGAGTCAGAGCACATGTATACTTTTATCATGATCCTGCACATTCACATGAGCTACCTTTAATTTTAGAAGTTGGTATTTGYATTGCTTCCTGTGAAGGTGAAACAAGCCTGAGTTGCTGTTGTAACCAGCAGGTAATTTTTCCAATTAAAAATGACATCAAGCACATCTCTCAATCCTCTGCCTTCCCAGACCCATTAGATCCCAAGTTTAGCAGAAGAGCTTCACACAACTCTGTGATGAGCTTTAGTACAAAATCAGCCTTGGTATGGATACAGCAAAAGTAGAAACTGTGGATGTGAGAGAACAGGAAGAAGTGGAAGAAAAAATTGATGAAAGAAAATCATGTGTTAATTAGCAGATCATATAGTCTCACCTATCTGCAGTTTCTATTTATAGAAACATCCAGATTGAGAAAAACAAAGGACAACCTAAATACAACAGCCTACACCCAGAAAGAGACAAAGGAACAACGATTTAATCAGCAGTTTTACCTAATGACTCACAGAGGTGGGACAAGAGGAGAGACAAAGGATTCACAGTCACTGGCAACTTTTGAAAGGTGTAAAAGACACATTCAGAAGCCAACCATGTGGCTGCCATTAAGAAGAACAACCCAGAAGATACCATGAGAACTAAATAGCTAGCTTCCCTTATTCTTTGTGGCCACAAATGTGTTTTGACAGACCACATGCAGACACACCTTCAAAGCTTGCCAATAGGAAAGAACGAGTAAAACCATGAGGAGAATGCCTGYGCCTGAGTGATACCCGGTTTGTAGAAAATAAAATTACTTCTTCTTATGCTGGCTCTTGTCAAGGGTTGCTTCATTAGTTAACRTTATAAAAGAAATGTATAAAAATGTCTGGTAATAAATTAAKAAAATAATTTATTACGAAACAACACAACAAAATGCCAGGATGTCACAGACAAAAGACAGAGCTGAGCCCGGGATYGGTGCTGGGTGATGTCGCACTGCTACACGAAAGAACGGCACRACACAGCAATCATGAGGGAAAGGAAAAGAAAGAAGAGTTTATTCAAAATCAGGGATATTTTATACAAAAGAAGGAAAAGGTTCTAATTAGTGGARAAAATCCCCACCTCTACACACACACTGGCTAATACACATGCTTGTCAAGGAAATCCATCCCACTAGGAAGAATGTAAACATCCAAGCTAGTTAGAAAACACCACCTGTTATTTACATGAAAAACCATGGGAAAACTGACTCCAAACTACAACTTAYCAGAAGGCTTAAAAATTCAGGGTGACAGGGTGAACCRCAGGTATGGCCTCTATCRCACCGTACCCCTCCCAGTTCACCAGGTGTGCTCCAYGGTGTCRGKTTTTT